>LPNX010102434.1:46980-105422 GCA_001517045.1 Pseudotsuga menziesii | reverse complement strand
GTGCTTATGTGTATTAGGTATGTTCCATCTTTGTGAATACAATTTAACATTGTTAATATAACATTGTATATGCAATTGGATCGTGGTAAAAAACAATTAAAATATACACTTTTTTCATTACGTAATATTCTAATTGTGCATTGTTCTGAAATTTATAGCTGATATCTCCATGCAATTGTAAAATCTATAAAAAATTGGGAACATTACACATAGAAACATTCTTGGCCACACGTGTATAATCAGACTTAAACGACTAAACCATGAAGATCTCAAGAGCCTTGACATGAAATATTTTTTATATCATGAAAGTTATAATACAAAAATAGAAGGCCCATCTATGGCCTGTCAATGTACATGTATCAAAAACATATTTTATGTACATGTGCAAACAAAAGTACATTTGTCCTAGAACACGCCCCTATATTCTAACTCCGGATTGTACATAAAAATACATATTTGTCCTGGACTAACACATCAAAAATCTAACTTTCTCTTGTTTTTTCCAGACCCTGATGCTTGTCACCTCTGTCTACGACCACTGTGCATTTCTAGCGACTGCAAATCAATGACAATATTTCTTGATCAGGTAACTAAACTATTACTATCCAGCAATAACAAAGTTTGAAAATTTAAAATATGACTCAATGGTAAACAAAACAAAGATTCACTGCATCCGTCGGGGGTATAGGTGCCTTTGGTGTCCTCCTCCTTGTAGAGAGTCTCTCTACAATGCTTCTCTGTGAATAAAAAAAAAGTCAATTATCTCAAGAATTATCAACATGTACATGAATGAAAAAGTACTAATCAATTATGTAAAAAATAAACATCTCACCGAAAAAACCATTTCTAGGGGATGATGATGGGACTCTTCAGTAGTAAGAGGAGCCGTAGTTTGAACATCAACTTCATTTGTGTGCACTAATGGACCAGGGTGTGGCTGCATTCACCAAATGATAAAATAGTTAGACATCGTGCATGTCCATAAACAATACAAATGAAATGTACAATTACAAATATTCAAGTAGATGTACCTCAATGTGAGTTATCCCTATTGTAGATGCAGCATTAACCGTAGCATCAACAACCCCACTAAGGTATGGCACGGATGACTCTACATCCTGATGCTGTAAACATGCGAAAATAACATTAAGAAAAACTAGTTGTGAAGTGAATTCATAGCTAACCAGCAACTTCCATTGGAAGTGTGTACATTACCGTGGGATGAGTAGGTTGATCCTCATGCACACCCTCTCTGTTCAAGGAAGAGGGTCATCTTATGTAAACAGCCCCGTTATCTACGTTTGGAATACGGGGAGATCCAAACCAAAGAGGCGGTGCAGGGATCTGCGATGATATCTGCAGTCATAAAGTGTTACCATAGTTAGACATAGAGTTGAATGGATGGAATAATATGAACTGAAAAACTAATATGTTGTAATATACTTACCCCTGCTTGGGACATATCTCACCCATGGAAGTGACCGCTTCCATCAATTTCTTGCCCCTCTCCAGATGCTAATAGCATATGCAAGTTCAAAAATTATAAATATTAGCTATCTATAAAGGAGTGTACAGTAAGAAATTTAAATAATTTGAACAAGATTCAGTCATAACCCATGTACTTACATTCTTCAAGTAATTGTAAATTCCTCCTTGGACTATGTCGTTGATATCAACGTCTCCAGCATCACGTTCTATGTGGGGTTCCTGCAACTTCAAAAATTGTAAATATTAGACAATTTAACAAATTAATCAAGACTAACACATGCATTAACAAAATGATATGTATTAACAAAATAAAAAATGTTTAAATATTACCTCAATGGTGGTTGCTTGGGCCTCGAGTACAACCACATCGGGTGCAGTACCACCCCCGTGAGAGGCATCAATCTCCTGCAAGAGTAAATATTGCATATATTACGAATCTTTTAATATGTTACATACAGTATGGAAAAATTAAAAATTGAACAATAATAGAGTTTTAACAATGTCCTTACTTGACCACCAGTCATCGTAGTGGTACCATGTCTTGGTCCAGGACCATAATAGGGTCCCCCACACGATGTGCAGACATGTGGCTCGCTCTGAGGCACATGGGATGTCGGTCTATCCCCACCAATAGATGTCCCTCCACCACTAGAAGCTGGTGGTTGTACCCCAGCAGAGGAAGAGGGTGCTCTCTGGTCAATAGTGGTCGTGTGTCGAGAGACCATCTCAAGTAGAGTCAGAAATGCCTCCTATGTCTGGGAAACCATGTCATGTGGAGGAGGGATGTCTGCCCTTGGTAGCTGGGCACAAGGTGCGGGTATCTGTGGATTGGCATCTCTATGCCTAGCATTGGGTCGGTGTTAGGGCATCCCCCTACCAACTCCATGGAAGCCCAACATGTCAAAATAGTTGACATGTTTCCCCATCACAAACCGTGCATACAACTTTCGAAGGAAGTACAACGGTACTTCCCTATTGTTGTGAGGGGGAATGTCAAAAACTATGTACCACCTATCCATCTAATTGTCTCTTATGGGTGGAAAGGTGCACCACTCAATAGAAATATGTGGCATGTTGATCTTTGGAATGTCATCCGTCCCAGGCAATCTAAACAATGTATAGATGTGTTGTTTTGTTATTTTGAGATTTTTTACCTCGTTGTAGCTCAACCCATCAGCGTATTGTTGTCTTTTCCTCTCCCTGTACAATGTGATACTATACAAAGCATCATTTGATCTTGGGATCGTATCAACACTAGACAACAAAGAATATGACAAGGAGCAACGGAGCTCATCTCCACCCCTCCAAGCATAACCAATCTCTCTCAGATGGCCAATAACCCTCAATATCTCCGCATTGTTATCCATAGTAGCCACTACAATCATAAATACAAATAAAATATCATTAGAAATATAAAGAGATGATATAATGACATCTCTAAGCACTAAAAACTATATAGCTAATGTACGACAAATAACAACATAAACTAAATCTATTATGTAAATTTAAAAATTGATCTTGAATTTTACAGTAAAGAATAAACATTTAACATTTTTTCATTTCATATTTATGTCCTAAATTCAAGAATTAATTCCAATTTTTAAGTATGCATGTGTATATAAAGTGTCTTGAGTGCATATGTTGATTGTGAAGCTCCTCTAGCTTATTTTAAGGCTTGGATTATGAAGTTTCATTGAAATTGTGAGGTGCTGACTAATGCCTTTGCAGGACCAGCTCCCAGATTGCAAGTAGATGCAACAACTAAACCCTAGAATAGGCAGCATAATTTGCTATTGATGAATAAAATCCCAGTATAGGCAACGATTTTGTTAGATATGTAATTATTTGTTGTAGCATGATGTTTTTTGGACTCCAAAGTCTATTTAGGAGATCTTTCTTTATATTTAATTTGGGCCATGTATGGATTCCACTTGATGTTATTTTAGTTCTATGCCCTCTTTCTATATACCCATGAGAGACTTTAAATGCACAATTGTGTATAGTGGATTTTATGGTTGCAAGGTTTCCACATGATATTATATCATGTATGATAGTATGTGATTGGCATGCTTAATCAAACACATCAACCTACCTATGCGTCTTCATGTTCGTAGAGTCTATTGTTGAACTTTGTTGTCTTGACCTTAACAAAAAAGTACCCTTCATTCAAAAGTAAATATTTGTTAAAAGCATGGGAAGCTTCTATACCTTATTGTAACACTTGGATTAGGAAGTTTCATCAAAACTATAAGGTGTTTATTGATGTTCTTGGAAGACCAACTTCGATATTTAGGATAGATGCAAGGGATTTGACATGTTTGTTTATCTATTTTAGGGAATATATGAATTCTACTTGATTTTTTTTAGTTGTATGCAAGCTTGCAATATAATTGACAAACTTTGCATATTCGTTAATTTTGGTTTGGATTCACAATGATGCTTGTGAATATACATATATGCAAATAGTGAAGTTCGTTTGTTTTTTATGAGTTAATTGGGGTTTTGGTTTACATTGGGCATGTAAATTACTTATGCAAACTTGCAATGTGCTTGACAAACTTTGCATATTTTTGAATTTTGACATGGATTCACAAGGATGCTTGTGAATATGCATATGGAAATAATGAAATTGATTTGTTTTTTATGAGTTAATTGGGGTTTTGGTTTCCATTGGGAATGTGAATTTTGGGTATGAATTTTGGTAAATAATCAAAATTATTTAATTTTTATGATTAAATTGAAGATTTGGTTTCCATTGGGGTTTTTGTTTCCATTGGCCATAAATTATTTTATTTTGGTTTAATTTTTCAAATTAGGGCAAATAAATTGATGAACTTAGAGAAAAAAACATGAGAAGAAATGAGGAAAATAGCTCACAAAGAGGAGGTTGATCCTAAGGTGGAGGTGGATGGATTTGACACACCCAAAAACGCATTCTCCCACTCGAGATTTCCTCCGTCCAACTCCAACATCCCTGCGATGTGGCAAAAAAGACGGGCTTGGCCCGTTTTAAAAAAAAAAAAGTTTTACAAAACAGGGGTGCAATTTTATTCACTAAAATGGAGGCGCGATTTGCTTAAATAAAACAGAGGCGCGATTTGGTCTACTATCCTAATTGGCATGCATGTTGGCAGTCTTGGGACTAGGCTCGACAGGTTTGGGATTGCTTTGGATGGTTTCTTTTTTATGGATCAAGAGTGATTGACTTCACTCCACCATTGCATCTAAAAGGTCCCTCAACTTTGTGCACTCACCCTGGGGATTGTAGGGAGTAGTTAGTTCCCTATTGATTCCAGCTTCTTTGGAGAAGGATTCAAATTATTTTGAAGTATATTCTCCACTATTATCTCTTCTGAGTTTATTGATTCTTCATTTTGAAGGGTTCTCTATCAAGGCTTTGAATTCCTTGGATTTCTCAAACACTTCACTCTTTGTCTTCAAGAAGTATATCCATGTCTTTCTTGAATAGTCATCAATAAGTGTAACATACTATTCATATCCACTTAAAGATGGGTTAACACTAAAAATTGTTCACCTAGCTCTCTATGGTCTTTAGGATTTGCTCAAATTTATTTTAAATTTGATTAATATCATTTTCACAATCTTATCGATAATAAATTTTAATTAAATTATAATTTTCAATAATAATTTTTTAATTAAATGATTAGCTTTTAATAGTTATGTATATTATTTTAACATATTTTTTCAAAATTATTAAATTAATTTTCTAATCACAAATATTTTTAATATTATATTTGTATATATAATTTAAAAATATTATTAAAAAAATTATTAATTTTATTTATAATTCATTAAAAAAATTATAAACATATTATTAAAATAATATATCATTATATTAGCCTAATGCATTGGTTGTGTCCAACTAAAAAGGTTTCTATTTAGAGCGTTTTGGTTGGAGCCTTTAATTAAGTGCTATATATAACACAACATTATCTTAATACATTTATTGGGTGTGTCCAGCTAAAATGGGGTGTTATTTAGAAAAATTGCAATAGTCAAAGTGTTTTGGTGGAAGCCTTTTATCAAGGACTATACATAACACGAATTACAATATCTCCTTTTTAATGGAAATTATGCATTCGGATGCAACTGACCAAGCATTCATACTTATAGAACTCTAAACCGAAAATTACATAGGAACTTATATAAATAATGACTTTCATTATAGAAAAAAAAGGAATACAATTGGTTGGAGTCTTTAATTAAGTGGTAACAGCATTATCTTAATACATTAGGTGTGTCTAGTTAAAAAGGGTTGTTATTTAGAAAAATATATATATATAACACAAATTACAATATCTTTTTTTAAAGTTAAATTACAATATCTCACTTATATACAACAAATAATTATTACAATATCTCACTTATATACAACGAATAATTATTAAAAACTAGATACAAATTGTGCATTCCGATGCAATGGACCAAACATTCATACTTAAGGAACTCTTAACCGAAAATTACTCACGAGCTTGGATAAATAATGACTTTCATTATAGAAAACAAGAGGGGCTGCATGGTAGCAAGTCCCTGCCCTATGGGCACTTGGTACACCTTGCTCATATGCTTAGCCTACCTACCTGTCATATGCTTAGCCTACCTACCTGGTTGGGTCAAGCCGGGCTGGGTCGAGCCGTTGTTGAAGCCTGGTTGGGTCAAGCCGGGCTGGGTCGAGCCCTTGTTGAAGCTTTGGTAAGTACTCAGTGATTTATGTTAACTAGCAATATAACAATATGGTTATCCAAAATGCATGAAAAAAGTTATTGTTTACCTTTTGCTCCTTTGTTTGGTACTAACTACCCAAATTGAAGAGCTCCCATCTTCACAAGCCATTCAAGCCTTGTTTAAATGAGAGGAGGGGACGGAATTTAAGGAATATTTTACTGCAATCAGCATAAGAATCTGCTATATGCATGGAAGGAATGTGTTATTGTTGAAATATTTAAATATTAAAGGTTTGGAGTATTATATGACATTACATTAGTCCATTATTTCTTGCAAAGTTCCTTTCATAACCAACATGATAATGCGTGAATTAAATTGAAGTGACTTATATTACATGCAATGTCTTTTACTTAGTCTATCAAATATTATGTTTGATTGGTGTCTTCGTAATGTTTACGAAAACTTTATGTTTAATAGCAGTACGAAAACTTTATGTTTAATAGCAGTTTATGTAGTATTAGTCAAATTTGTTATTAGTCAAAGGCACTTAACATAGATTTTCGGTCGTAGAAGATGGGGATTCATGATTCCATCAGATCCTTTAAAATTGTCTCTCGTTTTTCTAAACATTCCGTCATTTCCTAATTTCAAAATATAAAACGCTATTTAATTTTCAAAAAATATTAGACATCAAAAACCTGTTTGTTGCAATCATAGAAACAAAGTATACTTACCTCCTCGGAGATCGTTGTTGATATGATGAACCCATAACATGTGGCACAATTTGAAAGGAAAATATACAATCATGACACGTTTTAAATAGCATGGCCTTACGCTTATACCTTGTTCTCCAAAGACATGTTTGGGATGGTATGCATTAACTTGTAGTTATTGTCAAATCGATGAGTATGAAACTTAGTTATTGTTTCGAGACTAACTGACTGTAGCAGTGCAGAGTTTTCGGTATTAAAAAAGAAAAAGGACCTGGAAGATAGGGAAGCAAACAGGCATTTGGCGGAGGCTTTCCACAGTCGAGAGGAGTGAACTAGCGAGGAGGACCGCAACGATCTCCGTAAGGACACCCGCCGGTATCCAGCCATTTGTTACACAATTCTGCCTTGAACATCCCCTGGTTGTAAACTCTGTAGTCCACGTCCTGTGAGCTGTCAACATCCTGACCAGTTGGAGACTGCAACAATTATGATTATTAGTTTCACACGATGCATCTTTCCAATGAAAGGAAAATAAGAGAAGAATCCCATTTATAATTATTACAACTGATCTTACAGCAACGACAAGGGGGGAAATGTCTGAGGTTGCAGTGAACCGAAGGCGATGGGATCGGGGTGTAGAAATGACAGATGGCACTGTCATGGACAGCTGCAGCGATCTCTTCACTCCCTCTCCTGGAGGCTTATTGCCACCGTTCAACTTCAACTTCATGTTCAAGAAGCCAAATGCTCTTCAGCAGACCGTGAGGGGTCGGATTGTTTCCAACAACTGCCATATCTAAATTGCTTCCTTTCGACGCTTATTTGGAGGTTGGATGATTCGTGGATGATTCAATTGGCTGTTGAATATCACATAATTTAACATTCACACGGCTATGAATATCAGATAATGTTAATTTTACCATACTGTAGGAAGTGGGTGATACTTTTCTGGATTCCTTTTATGAGGTCTAGGGTACCCACGATTTTGAGACTAACCCAGTGTAGCAGTGTAGAGCTTAATGTGTTCCATCTGAAAATTCGATGCCTTGAGCATTGTAGTATTGGCGAGTTTGTTGGCAGCAACCATGCTTGGCAGGATCGCGAGGTTAAAGAGCCCTCTCTTTGCCCATCTATTGATTTCCATGCTTGTATCTCTTTCTCCGTTGAACATTGTTTACCTTTTGTTTGTCTAAAGGTGGGAGGCCATAGCAAGCTTGTTAGCAGCAACCATGCTTTGCAGGAACGCCAGGTTGAAAATCTCTCTAGTTTCCCATCTCTCTCGATCAAATATATTGGTAGGTTTTCACGATCTCTTCTTGTTATTAATTACATCAGCTATTAACATTATTATTATTATTTGAGTGGTTTGCGCAATAAAAAAAACTGGAGACCACAAATTTGATAGGGATCATAGCTTATCGTCCATAAACTAGCTCATCGCGGTCGGCTACACAAACTTTGGTCAATCCACCATGTCCAAAAGCTTCTGCAAATTTCCAAATACCGATCCTGCAATTGCCTCTCATCATTATTTTTTTTTGTTAGGATGTTGGAATGTAAGATCCATTCACATATTCTGTATATTCTAGACTTTATCTTTTCAAGTTACAACATTTTTATTTATTTAGTATAAGAATATAATACTCATTTAAAAGGGCAGGCATGAGCACCTTTAATCTCAGGCTAAAACTTTTGAAGTACTGTAGTTTATGTTCTGTTCTCTGCTTCGTAGTTTTAAACTTCACAGATTTAATCATACCATCATCGTAGAATCCAGAAATTCGACTAAGACTTTCATCTTTGTTAAAATTTTCCTGCATGCACATAAATAGAGGAAAACCAACATTTAGTTTTAATAAATATCCATTTACTATCACTTGTAAGTTTTGCAATGCATTAACAATAACACCGTCATACGCAATGCCTCCACCAGACTTTTAAACTTACCCTCTTTAGCTGATCCTGGCCGCCAATTGGGCTTCCGTATAGAGGCCCGTAGAAATCATCGCAGTTATCCAAACTATATAGAAATTGAAGTCCTAATGAAATCTATATGTTGAATTACGGATGCTTATGCATGTGAATTTACTTGGAAGTTAGAACGCATAGCAACAAATGAATTCCTCAGCATGTAGATATTTCCGAGTACCGTATAACTCAGAGGGATAGTATGCTTGTCATAAGTGAGAGCAGGGGGTTACTTTTCTGTAATGCACAAAAAAATTCAAGAGAAATGTATACATCCAATATTATACCTGTCGTATGTGAGATCCTCCGGTATACCATGTAAGTGACTTAGAGTAATGGCTGTTGTAAAATGAACCGGATTTGAAATCCACTGTTAATGGATATACATACCTTTCCTTTATTATCTCGAGGAGGTGCTGGAGATTATTGCTTAGCTGTCCGTATGACACAAAATTCCTTTCCAGAAAGAGACCCGAGTAGAGTAATGAAGTGGAATTCAAATCCAGTGTTAATGGATATTCATACCTTTTCGTTATCATCTCGATTAATTGGGAGCTTACAAAAAAAAATAACGATCGATTACAATGTTACGAAATTGTTGTCTAAAAAAAGTAATGAAATGGAGGACAGTCGTTAATGGAAACATCCTAAAAATAATAACCAGGAAGGAAGGCCATCTCGCAAAATGCATTACCCGGTACTAAACCGACTTCACTACTTTGGAGAACCCAAAGACTCTTGCGTGAGGCTGGGCTATGCACTGAAATCTTCAAGCTTCCTCGCATTCGCATCGGCAGCATGAAGAGGGACTTTGGACTTGGCAACATGAAGAGGTACCTCAACTTTTCAAATTTTGAACCTGTTGAGCTTGAGCCTGCCTATAAAAGCTTCTTGCTTTTCCATCTGTCAAAAGAAAAGACACAAGAAACTTGCACTCCATCTGTCAAAAGAAAAGACACAAGACACTTGCACTGCATGCAAAGCAGCTAGCATAGTGAACAACACCACTTGGCATCTGGCTAAGGAGCTCTTTTGCAGCTAGCATGGTAAACCACATCATGCATCTGGAAAAGGACCTAGTTCTAAGTGTAGAAAAGGCCACCAGGTGGAACAAATCGTGCCAACACGTGCACTGTATGCAGTAAAGCAATCACTTACCAATTCAATGAAGCAAGTCATTTTGCAAAAAAAATATGTAAATTACAATACCTCATGCATGTCACAAATACATTATGGTAGTTAACCAATTCAATGAAGCAAGTCATTTTGCAAAAAAAATATGTAAATTACAATACCTCATGCATGTCACAAATACATTATGGTAGTTAATGTTTAGAAGTAATGCTAACAGACTTCTAGCATTATTTCAAAATTTCTTTGCATGTGCTCATAGCTTAGATGGAAGGCCGAAAAAGCATAGGAAAACTTTCAAATTTTTATCTTATTGTCTCCATGAGGCCAAATAAAAGCTCGAATCCATTGATAGGTAGATAAAACTGTTGTATTAAAATGATTGGTCGAATAAAAATGTTCAAACTTTGGTTAAATTATTTTGATCTGTATGTTTTTTTAATGGAAAAAACGGCAAGGCTATTCCTATAGTCCCTGCTAGCCCTATGGCAGGGACTAATAAGAAATACAACGTTAAGTCATTCGTATGGTTGTCCTCCACATGTTATCATCTTCTGCAGATCTGTATGTTTTTTTAATGGAAAAAACGGCAAGGCTATTCCTATAGTCCCTGCTAGCCCTATGGCAGGGACTAATAAGAAATACAACGTTAAGTCATTCGTATGGTTGTCCTCCACATGTTATCATCTTCTGCAGACTAAGGTTGCTTGATAACTTTGTGCACAGCTGTAGAGAAAATAATATAATACACCGTCAATCCGGATGTGATGAAAATTTGAAAAATGAAGATATATATATATATGTTATTCAATGATAATACCTCTCTGTACAGCTCTGTATCGCCGGCAGATTTTCTGAACTCTACAACATGTAAACACGAGGCCACTTCGAACACCTAAGCACAAATACAGGTCATCATGATTTGTGTTTTCCATTTTAACACGCTTACCATCCGATTGCAATTTCAAGAAAATCCACTCACCTCTGTGGCCACCAAAAGATGTCTATTCCCGTTCGTTTTCGGATTGACGTGGAGTAGCGTAAGCTGAAATAACCCCGGCAAAATATACAGCTCTTTTAGTAACAACTTAGAGAGATTTTAGCCTTCTAAGTTGAATCTTTGCTGGAGGTGTGGCAGCCCTGGGTCTAATAACTTAAAATGCGAAAGTATATAGCTAAAAACCTTTCCATTCCTGTTCTCTACTCCGAATCCCATCCCTCTCACCGTTTCCTCGATTCTGAGAATAATATCTTTGGCAGGATACATAACCGTAAACCTCATTTTCCTTTCAGCAACATCCTGTGTAATCATTTCACAATTTCCTTAGTGCTCTCATGACCTGAACGTACAATATAGCTCTTGAATTTATTCAAAATCAGAATAAAAGGCCTCCCATACCTCTTCTTCAAAGAAGCCCGACAGATCAAGACTTTGTGACATCGCTATTAACTGAAAAGCATTCATCAGGATTGGCCCCTCATCCTCAGTCAGCTGGTGATCCTGTCAATTAATCAAAATTTAAATAGCCCACAAAAATCAAGAAAGCTAGTTGCCAAATTCACTTGGCCAAGCATTTGAATCGTGTCGAAAGCAAACTAGGAGAAATTCACACGGTACCGGAAATGGAAATTTTCCGCGACACCCAAAAAAGTATGAATGAATGGACATGAATCCCCGGATATATATATATATACTAACTACATAAGAAGGGGAAAAATAGAAAGCATTGATACACATATCCATTGACCAAATTGATCGTAGTGGACTCCTACCCCCACAAAAAACCATGACTAATATGGACCGAGATTGAAAACAAATTTTTTTGGGGGACCATAGCGTTATAGCTGAAAAAAAATTTAAAATTTAAATTTAGGATTATGGAGACTGAATAGTAACATAATAAACTATAATTTTTGCTATTACAGAGAACGTTGCAAATTATTGAATGTATTTGTTCTTTTATTAATAAATACCTCCGAGTTTGTAGCAACAGCATCAGCCAAACAATTATCCTCCCCCTCTTCCTCCACAAACTTCGCAGGGGTATATCCTTGCTTAAACCACTCATCTTCCACTATTTCTGATAGAGTGATCCGCTGCATAGTGAAGTTTGAACGTGCATATTAATGATGTTCTCTCAAATCTCGTCAAATCAAATCTGCTCACGGTTGGTTTACTCACCGTCTTCGGATTAGGATCAAGTATTCGTTTAACCAAATTGCCAGCGCCAGCAGAGAGCCAATTTGGACAGTTGAACTCGCTTTTGAAGATCTGCAGAGCGTATTGTGCAAAACAGTTCTGGGATGGATAAAATATTCTATAAGTATAATCTGACATAAATTATCGTGATGTTTCCTTAAATTACCTTATAATACAACACTGCTAGATTCCTGTCCTCGAATGGCAACCAACCCGTTAAAAGAGCAAAAAGAATGACTCCGCAAGACCAAACATCCGCCGTAGCACCATGATATCCTCTGTCAGCAATGACCTGCACAAATTAGCGAATTATAAGTTGCAATTTAAATTAAGTTAGGATCAATAGTACAAGCTCATGTGTGCTCCTGTACCTCGGGTGCCACGTAATTCGGACTTCCGCAAGTCGTATGCAGCAACCCGTCTGCCTGACATCAGATACCCTT
Organism: Pseudotsuga menziesii; assembly: GCA_001517045.1. Classification (NCBI taxonomy): domain Eukaryota; kingdom Viridiplantae; phylum Streptophyta; class Pinopsida; order Pinales; family Pinaceae; genus Pseudotsuga; species Pseudotsuga menziesii. The sequence goes on along the minus strand of LPNX010102434.1, from coordinate 92,793 downwards.
GTCAATAATTATAAAAAAATTGCATCAAAATCATTTCCAGTTTCCAAATTTTATTTCAGAGTCAAGACATACCCTAAAGTGCTGAGGCAGAGCGCTGAGGCCAAAGTCAGATATCTTCACATTTCCATTTGCATCCAGAAGAACGTTTTCGAGCTTAATCATGATGTGGTTTCAAGAATTAGGATTTTTTTAATGCTACGGAGTACACAGACAGTTAATATTTTTGCAAGGTTCATCGCTGCTACATATGTATACCTTCAAATCTCTGTGGTAAACACCCGTGCTATGGCAATATCCTACGGCGTCAATAAGTTGCTGGAAATACTTCCTCGCTTCGCATTCCTCGAGCCGGCTGTCACACGACTGCACAAGGCCGGAAAGGGAGAAGGGAGATTAATATCATATGGCAGCAAAAACTGCAAACAATTATTGCTACGCCAGTGAAGATGACACTCACGATTTTGTCGAACAATTCACCCCCGGTGACAAATTCAAGTACAATGTATATTTTCTTCTTATTTGCCAATACCTGTTTATTTCAAAGACAAACCTATAGTTAAATTAAACGGTCTAGTTCCAAAATATACCACTGTAGATTAGAGTTTCGCAATCTGAAGTAGCGTACCTCGTATAATCTCACGACATGTGGATGCCTGATTCGCTTCAAAGCGCTTATTTCACGCTTGATCTGCATATGCATGGTAATGAAAACAGCGGCCAAATTGGGAAGGATTGTAAGCAAAATAAAGAAAAGATTTTTCTGTTAGATGAGGAGAATCAGCATATTCAGCTTTCTTACATGATCAACAATCTTGAACTGGAAAACCTTTTCCTTGTCAAAGATTTTCACGGCATAGCTCTGTCTTGTTTCCACGTTAATGGCGCGCTTGACTTTGCCGAAATTCCCCTCTCCCACAGTCCGTCCTAGCTCATACTTTCCGATCCGGTTCTTAAGCTTCATTCCCCCCTCTTTTTCACAATCAATATAGAAACGCTCCGTTTCCCTATTCTCTGATCGCTTGGCAAGCCCTGCAAGTGCAAGGTCCACACACCTGTTAATGGAAAAATATAAACTGTGCAAAGTCGATGCTCTTGCTGATTGAAAATATAAATAAAAAAGGTCTATGTTTTCTAATGAGATGTACATGTGATGGCTGCAGTACTTTAGGGAAGAAACACTCAATAAAGCAGGAAGATTGTATATTTTACATAGCTTGTTGAATTTTCATACAAACAGCAAGGAAGAGACAGCCTTTGCAAATATTTTCTTGAAAATTGTGTTGCAACATTTTACACTTTGCATGCATAGATCCTGTGAGAACCTCAATAAAAATATTATAATCTATTCTATGAACTCAGTAACTTACGATAGAGATTCGCAGTACCTTACAGTCGAGATTCCCACACAGATTCTCAAACTCTCGCAGGCTTTGGCGATCCTTTCAAGGAAAACAAAGTTCAGAGTGGCTCGGCGTTTTAAAGCAACTGGAAGTCTTTGAAAGGTTGGAACCTGTGACACCTAGTTCACTCAAGATTATGAAAACGATCTGATTTTGTAACGTCGATTAGGCAATAAGCGCAGTAGATTTCCCATGACTCAATCGACTGCTCTATTTCTGGCTTGGGCACATGAAGATCGTGCAAGCCACAGATGAGATGAGAAACTAATGGCAAGTAGAAGATTATTGTCGAGGGACTACCTTCCATCTCGAAACTCACTCCCATGTATATATAATATAATAATATAATAAATAGGATAAATGTGAAATTGCAGTTTCATCACCGCTGTACATGGTAAATGTAAAATTGTTTCAAACATCAAACGCTCTTAACGGCATTCATGACCACGCCACTTTACTTATTAAATAAGTATTTTGGAGAATTAATTTGGTATATATAATCCTAAATTCTTTTCTTGAACATGACGTTTTGAGGAGTCTAAGTTTGACACGCTTTCACCGCCACAGCCTTCCCACCAATCACATACACATTTACAGGTTGTCGTGACATACCGTAGGGTTAGCCAAAGTGCCGAAAGCTCCCGTGAAGTTAAAAAAAAAAGAAACAACTTTATATGATAATGTTAACATGGGAAACACAACACTAACCTGACCTCTGCATGTTCAAGTGGACGGTGTTTCTTTATTTGCGTTGACTTTCACATCATATTATATTATTAGGTTGGTAGGGGCGACAAGTCTACCATTATACGATATATGATAACATGATATATATATATATATATATATGATAACATCCTAAATAGTATTTTAATTTTAATATGGATAGATTGATGTATTTTTTTTAGTTTTGGTTGGAGTTAAATTAATTAAATGGATAAATGTTTATATTTCATAATTCATATAATTCATAGTGGAAGAAGAAAAGGTCTTATTTTTATATTGCATGAAGATAAGACAAATGTAACTATATTTTTATATTGGAAATACACAAGTTAAGTGATTGTGCTAGTAATATATCAATGTATAGTAATATATCAATGTTGGTAAGCTATCTACCCACCCAATGGAGGGTTTCGACTCTGCGTTCCCTGCAACACCTTGGCGCCTTCAGTCTCCCTCTCTCAGCGTGACATAGAGCATACTCTGTTGTTTGAGGCACATGGGTGTTTTGCTATGAAGCTCCCTTGTGCTGATTTTTCTTGTGGAGTTTTCTCTTGACGTCGTATCTCCCTGTCCTGTCAGATTTGGCTGCGGCCGTCTCTGGGTCTGTTCTTGTATTTTCTTGAAGGTTTTCTTCTCTCTGTTTTGTTTCCTGACTGGTTTTTGCATAGGTTGGTGGGTATGGGGTTTTGCGGCCTGGCTTGGAGTCCCTCCCCTTCAATGGGGGACTAGTACCAACCAAGTGTTAATAAAAAAGTGGGAAGGACTATCGCTTCTGCCGCGGCCTCATTTTGACGACGTATTCTTTCTGTTTTCGCCACCTTTGCATGTATTTTCCTCAGTTCCGGTTTTTCTGGGTTTAGGGTTAACTTGGGTTTTCTCACCTTAGGTGTCCGTGGTGCACACATTGGGCTATGATTTTTCCCATTTTCTGTTGTCGTTGACATTTCATGTTCAGGGGTTTTTGAGTCATTGGGATTCTGATTTCCACTCATCTTCTGTTGTTGGGGTCCTTCTGGGGTTTTATCGCGGGTCTTTTCTCCGGACACGGGTTGACCTTGGCATCTTATCTAAGGTATTTGTGATACTCACCTTGAGCTCTTCGCCCCTTCTCTACTGCCGTTGACATCTTCATCCTGGGGCCTATTCGTCATTGGAATCTGTTTTCTCCCCTTTTTTGCTATTGGGATTATTTGGGGTTTTAGCCGCGGGGCTTTCCTTTGGGGGGGGTTTTTAGGTATTTCATTTTTGGCCCCAGTGGTCGACTTTGTGATTTACTTGGATGGCTGACGGTGTGGACAAGTCATGCTTTCGTAGGAAACGTAAATCTAAATGTATCAAGGCCACTGAGGAGCGGTTTCGCTATGTTCTGGGGCATGATATATTTTTTGATCGTGTTTCGTCCCTATGCTCGCGAGCACTGGTTGGTCGGTTGGAGTACTGCAAAATGGATAAATCGTCCTGGATTTCTTGGGCACTGGAGAACTGGAAACCTTTGTTTAACTACATCCCGACTATTAGCCTTTTATCTAGAGGATGGGTTGTTTTCGTCTTTCTCGATCCAGAGCATTGTAACAGAGTTTTGGATGGTATATGGCATGTTGGGAAAGGATCATTGGTTTTAGGTCGATGGCACACTCATTTTGATCCATTGAGGGAGAAAATTACTAAAAGGCATTTATGGGTTCTTATGCCACAACTCTCGTTTCCTCTGTGGAGTAAATCCATCCTGGAAGGGATTGGGAACACCATAGGGATATTTATCTCAGTGGAAGAGGATTTCCTGCATACGTATGATAAGCGGATAGCAAAGATTCTCATTGAGATGGATATATCTCGTGGATTGCCTGCGGAAGTGGAATTATTGTGTAATGAGCGCCTTTTGATTCAAAGGCTTGACTATCTGCATATCCCCTTTCGCTGTAGCTGCTGTTGTACAGTTGGTCACTTAAGGAAATCATGCTCGCAAAGCATGGCAGATGATTGCTTATCAGACTCTAGTAAGTCTCGATCTCCCACTCCCTCCATCGACCATCTGGAGAATCTTTCTTCTCCAACAGGTATGTCAAAAATATCTGCTTCTATTATTGATATCATCCCTGATTCTTTTTTAGAGGCAGTCGACAATTTGATTATGTCACATAAAAAAGATTCTGCTCCCCTGACTACCTGTACGATTGATAAGGTATCCCCACCTCTTGATTCCATGATGGCTCAGTCTGATGAACAGTCTGGCTCCCATGCGTCCCTTCCGTCATCTGTGGCTGTAAACGACTTGAGCTATTCTTTAGGTTTGCAGGCTCCTGATCCTTTGGTGGTTGGGTCTCCCCCTTCGGCTACTCGTGAACAGGACCTCCCTTCGGATTCTTTGGCACTCGACTCTCTGTTGGAATTTCCTCTTCTCGCTTCCTACACCCCTCCCTTGGGCCTTCTTCCTCCCTCTTCCCTCTCACTGGCTCCTCCTCCTATCCCAGCTCCCTCTCACCGTAGCCCCATCTCCTCACCCTCTTTCTCAGACCCCTCTTTCACGAAGTCCCTCTCCATTTTCACTGCCTCCTCCCCTTCCTCTCCTTCCATTCTCCATCTCAATTCTATCAGGTTTGCCAATGTCACAGTTAGGAAGCCTAAAGGGAAAAGGGTTCTACGAAATGACCTTTCACCGATCTCTCCTCCGTACATCTCTCTCTCTGAACGTTTAAAGGATGTTGTCAGGGTTCATTCTCCTCAGGGTCTTAGAGTGAGTCCTCCCCCTTGGGATTTGTCTTAATGCTTATTCTTTCTCTTAATATTCGTGGCCTTGGAGGCAGGCCCAAAACGCTCAGTCTTCGTGCTCTCTTTAACTCCTTGAAACCTGACTTTATCTTACTTCAGGAAACTATGTACAACGATGTTCCGACTCTATTGGCTTTCTCTAAGTTACTCCCCACCTGGGAATTTTGTGCTGTCAGTGCACGGGGTTTATCTGGTGGCCTTCTCTCTGCTTGGATTCCGTTAAAGGTGAAGTGTAAGGCTTTTCACACCTGTGCTGGTATCTTACTCCAAGCCACTATCTGTGGTCTTTCCTCCCCTTTCCATTTACTGAACGTTTATGGCCCCTATAAGGATAGGTTTTTTTTCTGGGATAGGGTTCGGCGTGGTGGTCTTTTAAACCTCCCACATCTCGTGCTGGCGGGAGACCTTAATCTCACTCTCCATCCTTCAGAGATTTGGGGATGTAAGGCCTCTTTGGATCATCTATCTGATCACTTTATAGCCCTTTTCGATGCTGCTGGCCTTGTGGATATAGCTCCTCCTACGATTGGCCCTACATGGCGCAATGGTCGTACAGGTGAGGATGACATCTGCAAGCGCCTTAACCGTTTCCTTATCTCCAAAGAACTGTTTCCCTTATTAGGGACCTACAGAACCTGGATTAAATGCTCCAACATTTCAGACCATTTTCCTATCCTCTTTGAGTGGAACTCTACTAAAGGCCCCTATAATTACCCCTTTAAGTTTAACCGTTCTTGGTTGGAGAACCCTGAATTCACTGATTGGTTTCTTAGATGGTGGTCACTCTTCTCTGAGGCTGATAATTTTACTGGTATTGAGGATCTTTGTCGGACTTTACGGACTCTGGAGCATGATTCTAAGATCTGGTTTAAGTCTAAATCTGCTAGTTTAGAGTTGGACTCTTTCAATCTGGAACGAGCCATTGAATCTATTCTTGCTAATGGTCTACTTTTTAAGGATCAAATGGCTCATCTATCTCTCCTTAGTGCTGAAAGACAGAAGATATTAGACCACTTATTGCTCACCTGGCAACTTAAGAGTAGAACTAAGTGGGCCTTACAGGGTGACTCTAACACTAAATTTTTTCATATGGTGGCTTCAGGTCGGAGGACACAAAATATGATTTGGTTGCTGGAAGATGAGGATGGTAATATTATTGATGAAGAGGGCCCTTTAAAGGATCTTGGAAAATCTTTCTTTAAGAACATTTTTTCGGATGAAGGGCTTACTTGTCTTGACCACCAACTCAAAGTGATCTCTCTCTATCCTAGGATGATTCCCCTTGATCACCCGTTGTGCCTTACCTCTCAGGTCACACTGAAAGAGATTGAACTCTCTCTTAAGTCCTTCAAAAAATACCGTAGCCCAGGACCAGATGGGTGGGCGATGGAATTTTACTTACACTTTTTTTATCTTTTAGGCCCCATCCTATGTCAGTTGGTGGATTCGACTAGGATCACTAGTCATATTCCCTCATCCCTGAACTCTACCTTCCTTGCTCTGATACCAAAAAAGGATAAGCCTCGTACCTTTTCCGACTTCAGACCCATTTCTTTGTGTAATCTTCTCTACAAGCTCATTGCAAAAGTCATTGTTGGTAGGCTCAAGCCTTTTCTTGATCAGGGTATCTCTCAAAAGCAATTTGGATTCCTTAAAGATCGTCAAATTTCTGAGCCCATTGGCATTGTCCAAGAAGTAATCCACTCTGTAAAATCCAAGAATATATGTGCATTTGTTCTTAAACTGGATCTCACAAAGGCTTTCGATCGTGTTGATTGGACCTTTGTCAGATTTATCTTAATTCAAATTGGTGTTCCCCTTCTCACTGTCAATTGGATAATGGGCTGTATTTCTACTGCAAACTTTGCGGTCTTTGTTAATGGGACTCCTTCAAACTTCTTCACTGCTTCTCGTGGTATTCGGCAAGGTTGTCCTTTGTCCCCTCTTATCTTTATTTTGGTCATTGAGGGTCTCATCCTGCTCATTAAGGATGCTAGATCTAATGGCCTCATCCAGGGCATTAAACTCTCACCCTCTCTGACTCTTTCCCATCTCCTCTTTGTAGATGATGTTATTCTCCTTAGCTCTGGGACTTTTCAGGACTGGCTGGCATTTGAGGTTCTCCTTGATTCCTTCTGTAAAGCCTCAGGTATGAAGATCAATATTGATAAATCATGCTTCCTCTACCACAATTTCAATGGTGACAGCCTTCATGCTTTTAGGGATGCTCTACCTTATCAAATGCATCCGCTTCAGTCTAGATTAACTTACCTGGGCTATTTTTTGAAGCCGCTGAGTTACAAAGTTACCGATTGGTTTTGGCTACTTCAAAGATTTGAAAAGAAAATAAATCATTGGACTTATAAAAATCTGTCTCTAGGTGGGAGATTGGTCCTTGTCAATGATGTTCTGACAAGTATACCGGTCTTCTGGATGGGTTTGGCTCCTCTCCCTATATCTATTCTTCAGAAACTCAGAAGTATTATGTTCAATTTCCTGTGGGGATCATCTGATATTACATTCAAGTTCCATTTGGAAAATTGGAATGATCTCTCTTGGCCCAAAGAATTGGGGGGATGGGGTATTAAAAACCTCTCGTGGTTCAATCAAGCTCTGCGTCTTAACATGTTTTGGAGAGCCATTCATTCTAAATGCTTATGGTTCCAGGTCCTCCAATCTAAATATATGATATGTCTGTCGGTTGCTGATTGGATCAGGAATAAATCCTTTAGCTCTCGCAATGTCTCTCTTATCTGGAGAGGATTTCTGCAGGTTATTCCATGGATGGGTATGCATATGGCGTGGCAGGTTGGTAATGGTGAAAGTATATTATTAGGGATTGATCCAATAGTGGGCTCGCACTCTTCTTTTCCTCTTCCGGAATAATTGAGACTGTATTTGGAAGATTTAAATATCTGCAATTTATCTCAGGCCCATAAATCTTTGATTAATGCGAAGCAATACTGGTACTCTGTCGAGGATTTGGATCTCGGTGGCTCCTTTGTATCTTCCTGGAATGATTATACCTGTGGTCTTTATGGAGCTGGCATTCGTCTTTTGAGCAGATCTGATAAATTGTCTTGGATTTATAAGAAAAACAGGGATACTATAACTGCCAAGGATGCATATGATTGTATTGCTCATTCATGCTCTTGCTCGTCCTCTGCGATTGATGGTATTTATTTATGGATGAAAGTCCTCCCTCAAAAAATCTCCTGTTTCATATGGCTTACCCTTCACAACAAAATCCTCACTTGGGAGAACCTTCAGAAAAGGGGTTTATCAGGTCCCGGTATCTGTCCACTTTGCTGTAATAATGAGGAAACGGTGGAGCACCTTTTCTCTTATTGCTTGGTATGGAAATCAGCAGCTGAATATATCAGGGAGCATTACAATCTTTCTGTTTGTTTTTCTGGAGTATCTATAGCTGTTATTATCAAAGATTGGCACGAAAAGATTCCTAGAAGCTCTCCTCTTTTCCTGATACTCTTCAATATGATGTGGATTATATGGAAGGCTCGTAATTTGGCGGTATTTGAAGGTAAAAAACGAAATATTTATGGCATCATTCAACAAATTTTTTTGACTGTCCAAGCTCCACAACTTGGGACTGTCACTAAAAAACAGTGGAGTAGACATATTGGGAATCCTCCAGATAAGTTTTTTCCCTGTGGTTTCTTTGACGATGCATCTAAAAATATGAATGCTAGTGTTGGTTTCTGCATCTTTCTCAATGACACCCACTTTTTGGAGTTTTCGCTAGAATTCGGACATGGCACTAATACCAAAGTGGAGCTACTCAGTCTATGGTCACTCTTGTGCACTTCCCATATGATGGGGATCCCCCTAGTCCAGGTGTACGGTGATTCCCAAGTAATCATCAACTGGACTAAGGGATCGGCTGCTCTCTCCCCACCTGAACTTGTTCATTGGTGTAGAGAGACTAAAAAGCTAGCTAATAGCTTCCAGGATCTGTCTTTCACTCACATCTATCGAGAGCAGAACAAGACAGCTGACCGCCTTTCTAAAAAGGCACTCTCTTTCTCTCAAGGGAAAGGATGTTTGATGGAATATATTGAAAATATGCTGGTCTCTCAAGATTATTTTCATCTCTTTTGAGCTTGTTCAGAGGTGTTACCTCTTATTGTGATGTTATTGATTCTATGATGTTTTCAGAGTTTGTTGAATGGCTTCTTTCCCTTCCTTGCAGAGGTATTTCTAGGCTGGGCAGAGTGCTCTCTTTAGAACGTTGTTCAGAGTTTCATTAGCTCTCGATTGATGTGATTGAGAGGGCAGTCTCCATTTTATGATGAGACAATTTTCCGATGGGTTATTCTAGTTATGATGTGCCTTTCCCCCTAGCTGGGAACTCCGGTGGGCAGCTTGTCCATGTGCATCGATATTATGAACAATGTACTAATGCCCTTTGATTTCTTATGGAATAACAAGGACAGATTTTTTCTTCTTGAAAAAAAAAAGTAATATATCAATGTAAAGATTTTCTTATTTTTAATAAATTGGATTGAAAATTTTTATTTTTTTTCTTAATTTCTTTTAAATTTAATACCAAATTATTAGAAGTTGTAATTTTATTTGATGTCATAAAATTTCTTCTTAAATAGTGGGTCAAACATATCAATAAACAGCTTCACTTATGGGCCAAAACATCAACCTTTGCCTGGAGTGTGTCTAAGTGGTGATATTTGTTTACAACCTTCCTAGCCCAAGTTATGATTAAGATTCTATCTTTAACATTTGCTTTCTTTAAATCATCCTCTCACAAGCTATTCAGAAAATCGATAGCATTTTGGCGCTGTCAACTGGTCTCTTATTCAACTTTTCTCTTACTACTGTCAAAACTTGTCTGGATAAATGTATCATGACTTTCTTATCTAAAAATATAGTCCATGTAGGGCCTGAATTTGTCTGCTTCTTCTATGATGGAATCCCATATAATATGTTTTGCACCCTGGATTTGCAACTGACCTGTCACCTGTTTCCTTAGTTTGTCATTCTTTGTTTGCATCTCCTAACATTTGGCCTCCCAAGCTTGGGATTCGGCTTCCCAGGTTTTATTTTCTTGATCTCTTTGCAGTGCCAGGTTCTCCAAGATCTTGTTTTGGTTTTGCAACCCAATTAATTGCAAGTATTTTAAGCTTACCTATGACAAGGCTTGGACTATGGTATGCTCACTAGATTGAGCTATAGGATCTATAATCATGTTTTCAAGCTCTTTCTCTTTCTCCTATAACTTCCTCTCCATTTTATCATATTTTCCTTTCAAAGTCTTTTCACTTTATCCTTATCATAACTTTTCTTTACAATCAGTCAACTCATTATTTAGACCTTCTTTTTCTTTCTCTGTCTCAGCCAATTCAGGCCCTTGTATCAACTAAGTGGCAGGTATTTTTAATTTCTTTTTCAGCAACTAGATGGTATTCTCCTTTTCATCTAATAGCTTTTTCATGCCTGCTCCCTTGTCATCCTAGCCTCTGGAAGCTACAAGATTTGTTTGCATCTTTTTTATTTGTGTCTGATGTGCTTTATTTTCCATCTTTTCGTGTCTTAGCAGATTCTCAAATTTTCTTTTAGTTGTTTCCAACTTAGACAACTTCAGTGTGAATTTCAACATATCTGTAAACAAAATATCCCTAGTCTGTTTATGTAAATGAATCATGTATGGGATTTGAATGCTCTCTAGGTCCATCTTCATTTTAGCAACCTTGTCATTGGTTTCTAATGCCAAGTTTAAAGTGTTACGGAACTGGTATCTGACAACAATAAGTGACACATCTCAATTTTAAATCTTCCTTACTTCTGAGTACATCTTTAGAGTTTCTTCTGAAGTCACATCCTTTGTTTCCTTATACTTTTCTAACAGATCCATCGTGTTCCTAAATTGTGATGTAGATTCAACACGTGTGTTAGCAAAGGCATACTCCTTGACCTAAAAAACAAGTCATGTTATTTTCATATTCTGCTTTCCTTTGTCTTTTGTTGTATTCTAGACCAGTTGTCCCTCAGCTTCAATATTATTCCTTTTAGGAGTCCTTCCAGTGTCCTCATCTTCGGTGTCCACGACATCTGAAAGATCTCGTTTACTTGTTCTTTCTAAGTGACTGGCCAGAGGTGTAATGTTTACAGCTGTTGAAATCAACTAAGAAATGGCAAGCATCAATGAAGTAATATCCTTTACATAAGAACTTGAATCCTCCTGCACATCAGTACCTTTGGGAGTCTCCTTTGGATAGTCATCCCAATTGGCAGCATTTGCCAACCCAACAACCTCTACATGCTTGAAAGGATTTCTCTTCACAACTTTCCTCCTGTTTGAAATGTTCTGATGAGGATCCTAATCAACTGCAGGCTCTATTGAAAATCCCATCTCCTTCAATAAGTTCTCAATCATTGGTAAAGCGGTTTTATTCTTAATGGTAAAAGGCCCTACCACCCAGGGATACTCAATATCAGTAGACTTTTTGAATTTCAAGAAGTTAGTATGTTTCTACTATTAACTTCTACCTGATGAACTCCATGGAGAACACTCTAAGGGTTAAAAATGTTGGCAACACATATGGTGGATGAGAAAAGCCATACAATATGATCACAGTTCCATTCTCAAATAAGAACCAGTCACCTATCATGTTATCTGTAGAGAACTGCAACATAGTTCTCATCTCTGGTAATACTCTGGGCAACCTCTTCTAGGAAATAGCATTGTATATATCTGACATGAGGAAGTTCATGAATTTTGAGTAATCCTTACTCATTTCCTTAGTCAATACCATTTTTAATAACTGCAAGTTCTCCTTATTGAAAGAAAGCAACATTTTTAGCAAATAAGATTGAAACCTAAAGGCTTTGGTCTTGGGGAAGTCCCTTAACTAAAAATGGACATTCTCAGTTAAGAACTCATCAAACTTAAGAGATGAAACCTGTGTTATCTAACTTGGCTCACCTGACTCAATTGGGCAAGTGCTTAAGACAAAAACTAAACTCATGAGAGGCTCAGTAATTTATTTATCAGTGTCTACACCTAAGAACTAACTCAACAGAGTGACGATGCACTGGGTTTCTTCATTGAACAAGATGGAATCGATTGGAAATGGTTGGTCTAATAAATTTACATCGGGTTTGAATCATTTCTTGAAAAAATCTTGTTTCTTTTCTACCAAATATTCTCTGAAACATTGAACTATAGACTCTTCTTTATAATATTGGGATTTTAGGGAAAAATCTTCAGGGACTGACAGGGTTTTTCTAAAAACTAAAGGAGTGATAGGGAAAAGGACTTTGGATTTGGTAGTGTCCATTATCACCCTTTCAGAGAGAGAGAGTAATTATCGGCACACCAAGCCACAAATTCTAGGAAACTCGGGGTTTGGTTAGTTGTGAAAAGATGTAAGTAAGACTTGTAAACGTTATGCACATCAGTTCCTTGTTTTTTAAGCATTCTCAACTTCTCCTTAACCTCACCAATGGGTCCATTTATCAGAAGCATATAAAATACTTCAACATCCCTATCCCCAAAATCTTTACACTCTCTGATATTCTAGGTTCTGATCTTCCATACTTTCAACTTGAGTCATTTTATAGTTTCACAAGGGGACAAAAGGCCTACCTGGTGATTTTGACAAGTGGTCGAACACCGCCGTATGAGTTGGCTTCTCCTGCATTGTTCTGGATCTCGCTTTCCGATGTTGTAAAATAAAATAATGCCTCAAATTCACGTGCATGGAACTCTTATACTTTTTTATACTCTTATCCATCTCGCATCTTCAAACTGTGAAACGAACCATAGCCATAGATCTTTTCTATGAGAGATATTAACCATCCAAGGAAGTGAACTTTACCTCATTTCGCAATCTGTCATCTTGCTAAGCCTTCCTCTTGTTCTAATTTGTGAAATGAGTTTCAACCGTAGATCTAAACTCCGTCATGATCTCCACCTTTCAAAGGTGCGGGGTCTACCACATTTCACTGCACCTCATCCTGCTAAACTTTGCACACATTCTCATCGCGAAATTGACCAAGACCGTTGATCAACTATCTGCCAGATCTCCGTCGTCCGAAGGTGCAGGGTCTATCAAAATTTTGCAGCCCCAAATCGCCTGATCTTTCGTGCATGTTCGGGATATGAAACACTTCTCCTCCATAGATCTGGCCTGCTCAAAATCGTGGACATTGGAATAAGCGGGCCCTACCAGATTTTGCGCCCTTGGCACAAATTATCCTCTGTGCATGTTGGATTCATGAAATCCCCATCCACCATTGATCTCGGACAACAATCAATCCTTGACCATTAAAATATGGAACGCATGACAGATTTCACACACCTCCATATCTCATTCCTCCGCACCTATTTACACGGCAAAATCCTCCTCATCCATTGATCTACATTACCTGTTCATTCGAGGGTTGATCCTGCACGCCATTTAACCTTGTTCCACCGAAGTCAAGCCTCTTTTAAAACTGCGTTCTTTTCTCAGCGAAATCCTTATCAACTTTTGATCTTCTTTTCCATGGATCTACGCCATTCATTTTCGCCACTAGACAACTATGAGCATATTTTTTAGATCTCAACCCAAATACAAGGTTATAACTCCAGGATTTTCGATGCTTGTTCGTGCCACACCATGGGATACTCCATTTTTACATTTAGGCTTAGGATAAGCCTCCTAAGCCACTTCCAAATCATAAGACATAATTTTTTTTTCCTATAACCTCTTTCATTTTTCACTGATCTAGACCTTTGCACAAGAAATAGTGCAAATGCCTATGTAGAAATCTAAAAAACTTTAGCACAGGTGCTAACAGTGGATCCAACTCGGGGATTCTATCCTCCCTGGTAGCAAAGAACCACATATACCAAGTCCCTGATCCATTTGGCTGATCCCAATCATCTCCCGAAATCCCCAATGCGCTCTGAAAACAAAAACTAAACAGATGCTAAAAAAAATTGAAATAATTGCTTAAAAGAAATGCTCGCCATGTTGAGCTTATTCATCTCCACATATTCTACTTACATAGCATCAATTCCCAGTCAAGTCACTTCTAACTTCCAGTGAATCCAATCAAGCAAATGATTCCATATGCGAATTGTATCCTCATGCTTAATCAAAAGCATAAATGAAGAACTGAATGGTAAAAGTTTATGATTGGAAATATGATCTTTACTGCACATAGCTAACCCACATATATATCCTCCCAAGTCACCTCTAAAGCACAAGACATAATTTTTTTTTTCCCATACCCCCTTTCATTTTTCACTGATCTAGACCTTTGCAAGGGAAATAGTGCACATGCCTATGTAGAAATCTAAAAAAATTTAGCACAGATTCTAACACATAAGAACAAGACCTCCAACCTGGAAGTGTGTGTTCTTAATGTGCCTATCATGCCATACTTTCTGTCTTTTCTTTTCTACATTTTGGAGAAATCCTGCAACAAAACATTCTTCTTCCAAATGCACTAGTTGAAGTAATATGTCTTCAACAACATCAAGATATGTCATTTCAGTGATTGCAGCAACTCTTAAGCTTCATACAATGTATTCCATAGGCATGACAACTTCTTTTCCATACACCATCCAATTGGAGTTTGACCTGTAACCTTCTTACATGTTGTGCGATATGCCCATAGCCTTTGTTAATGCATTTTCTAGAATTTTGTTGAATGTGTCGACAACTCCATTTGCTTGAGGATGTTATGACATTGTCCTTCTATGTTGTATTTGAAATTCCTCAGTCAGTTCTTCAATCAATTGATTAACAAAATGCATACCTTGATCGTTGATTAAAATATTTGGGCACCTGAACCTTGTCACAACATTTTCAAGTGGACGGTGTTGATTAAAAAAAAGGAGACAACTTTATATGATAATGTTAACAAGGGAAAGACAACACTAACCTGACTTGTGCATGTTCAAGTGGATGATGTTTCTTTATTGTATTGACTTTCACATGATATTATATTATTAGGTTTGTAGGGCCACAAGTCTACCATTATACCATATATGATAACATGCTAAATAGTATTTTCCTATAGATAGATTGATTCATTTTTTTTAGTTTTGGTTGGAGTTAAATTAATTAAATGGATAAATGTTTATATTTTATAATTTAGAGTGGAAGAGGAAAATATCTTCTTCATATATTGCACGAAGATGAGACAAGTATAATTGTGTTTTCAAATTGAAAATACACATATCAAGTTAAATGATTGTGCTAGTAATATATCAATGTAAAGATTTTCTTATTTTTAATAAATTAGATTGGAAAATTGTAACTTTTTCTTAATTTATTTTAAATTTAATACCAAATTATTAGAAGTTGTAATTTTATTTGACATCATAAAATTTCTTCTAAATATTTTATTTATTAAAGACAACCATATATGAGGAAAAAAAACAAGCTCATGTGGACAATTTTATTTTTTAATAATTTGTTTTTTAAATGGAGTAAAATTTTATTAAAAATTATAATTTTAATAAAAAATTTCTTGAATTTAGTAATTAAAAAAAATTACTTGATTAAGAGAATTTTAACCTAAAAATTTATTATTAATATGTTAAAAATTTATTATTAACATATTTAGGACCGCTAAAGATCATTAAAATTAAGAAAATAAAATAAAAGAGTAGATGGATTTTATAAAAAAGATGGACAAATGCCAAACTCGATATCAACATAGCAAGATCGCATTTTGTCTAGGGAGCAACCGTGAATGGAATGAAAAAGGGGTTTCTGACCTCGATATAATAATGTTGGACCAAGGTGCTTTCACATCCAATGACTTTGTTGGAAAAGCAAGCAATCCACTCGACCAAGTAATCGATGTAGAGAGGTCACCCCCTACTCCTTATCACATGGTTCTTGAGGATCAAAATGGGACTCACTTTCATCTCCAAGTTGTTTTTGCTTGTTGCACTAGGCGTACTTGGATTTTGAGTACTTTGAAAATCATTTGTTCATTAATTGCATTTGGAAACTATTCGATCAAATGCATATATCATATACTTTTATAATTTAAGAGATTAAAAATTAAATTATTGATATAAATTTTTTAAATCTTAATAATAATAAAAATTAAAAATTAAGTTATTGATGTAAATTTTTTAAATCATAATAATAATGAAAATGTATAATACTAATAAATTATGATAAAATCATTTTTAAATTTATAAAATTAATTTTTTATTTTGTATTAGCAACCGTATGCAAGACGTGTGAGCTGGTTTGCTACGGCTCTGACGATGTGGGCTCTTGCCCTAGGCAAGATTCGGATGGATCCTCCATCGGATCCAAGTCCGAAAGAACGCAGGAGGAACCTTGATGCAACTTTCAGGGCTCTTGTGGCCTCCACGCCACCGCCTCACCTTTTTGCATCTGATGGTTTTGTTAAGCGGGCTAATGCTCCAAGAATTCAGATCATGTCGACTGCTTTAAGGCTGAAATCGCTCGCTCTAAGTGAGCATGGTTTGATCAGACAGTTTACCAGTATTTTGGCCATCACCAAAAACAATGGATTTTTTGGTGAAAAAAAATGGATTTCATTGATCTCCGAGGGCCTGCAGCATTGCTTCTGCAGTAAGGGTTTCTTCACCTTTTTGTTCGAAAAAAAGACGACAGGGACCTGATATTCAAAAGTGGGCCTTACTTGATGGGCCCTCGGGGGTTATACCTAAATCGATGGAGTTTATCTTTCGATCTAGAAAAGGATGTGCCTTCTACAATTCCAGTTTGGGTTCGCCTACCCCATCTCTCGATACACCGTTGGAATGATGAAACCTTATAGGAAATAGGAAACTCTCTTGGAAAATACATAGACAAGGAAAAGCTGAAAGGCCCTCTCTTCTCTTGCGCAAGGATCTGTGTAGAGGTTGATCTGGAAAATGGGCTACCTGAAATTGTAAGCCTTTGCATGGATGGCTGGGAACATGCGCAAAAGGTTAATTATGAGAAAATGTTGTTTAAATGTAAGAAATGCCACGAGTATGGTCATTTTGTCAAAAAATTTCCTAAAGTAGCATAGGAAAACCCTGAGAAAACTCAAGAAGAAGGTTCACAACAAGTGAAAAAGGGAAGGAAAATGGAACCCTCAAACCCCGAGCCAAAGGATCCGCAATGAGAGAAAGGAAAAGCACCGATGCAAGGATAAAAAGAGGCCACAAAAAGAAACCATCTCAATATTTTGAATGTAGAAGAAGGGGAAATCATAATGAATGAAGTGACTCTAGTCGAAGACATATAAGAACCCCACAACATTTTAGCAGGAAACAACATCCCTTCCTCTTCACCCAGAGAAGAACGGATAGATACAGAGATTGAGGGCTCCCCAATGCTTGGAGCATCTTGGGATGAAAGGTTAAAACAAAGGAGAGTCTCCTCATTTGCTTGCTCTCTTGACTCATCTTCAAATGGATCACAAGAGATTCTTGAATTAGTCCAAAACACCAGAGGAGGAAAGTCACAAAGATACCACAGCGAGCAGGAAGCAGAGAGAGAACTAGAACTCGAAAGGCAATGGAGAATTGAAGAAACACATATCCTTTAAAACCACAAAAATATAGGGAAAGCAGATGGAAGGTTTAGAGAAGGGCCTCAATCAACCAATAAGTAATGAAAACTGTCTCTTGGAATTGCAAAGGGTTGGGCAGAATAAACATTAGAGGAATTTTGAGGTCTAAAATGGGCCTACTAAGGGGAATAATAAAATAATAGTTAAAATAATAAAATAATATTTGTTAATTTTGGAGGAAGAAAGAGAAAGACTACTTTTTTGTTCGTATTTTCGACATATCTCTCTGTGTTTTTACTCAAATTTTGACATCATCATCACGTTTTTCAGGTATTTCTTGTTTTTGGGGTAGCAGGGTCCGTCAAAAGTATGTAGTGTGAGTACTGGTTGGATGCGAAATTAAATTCCGCATCCAACGATCTCTTCCGCTCGAAATTTGAGTAAAAACACAAAGATATATGTTGAAAATACGAACAAAAAAAGTAGTTTTTTTTATGACAAATATGTCAATTCAACCATTATGGTTGACTTATTTTATTGAAATTCTATTGGTTCTTGAATTCAAACTCATAAGAATTTATTGTTGGCACGTTTTCTTATCAGGCCCATTTTAGACCCCAAATTTCCTCTAATCCAAAGTGGAAGCAATAAAAGACATCATCAAATATGAAGGGCCATGCATCTTGCTTATCCAAGAGACACAAATGAGTGATGTGGAAGTCTTGGAGATCTCACATCTCTTTTGGACAAACAATCAGGAAAACGTTATAAGCTCCAGAGGGGCCTCAAGAGGAATAACGACCTTTTTCTCAAGTAAGTATGTTATAAAAAATGTTAAGGAAAATCAACAATGGCTCCTCCCCGAGTTTCAGGAAAAAGATGATCCAAATGTTAATTATGTATGTAATGTGT
This sequence comes from Pseudotsuga menziesii, assembly GCA_001517045.1. Classification (NCBI taxonomy): domain Eukaryota; kingdom Viridiplantae; phylum Streptophyta; class Pinopsida; order Pinales; family Pinaceae; genus Pseudotsuga; species Pseudotsuga menziesii. The sequence continues at coordinate 74,467 of LPNX010102434.1, read as the reverse complement.
ATGGTCCAACACATTACAAAGACAAGCAATTGTTCTGGAATAGCCTCGCATCTCTAAAAGGAGTTCTGAAAGGGAAGGAGCTCATAATCGTAGGTGATTTCAATGCTACCAAAGCGCAATTAGAGAAGAGTGGGGGCTTCGGAATAAGAGATCCATATGGGGAAAACATGGAGGACTTGATTTCTGAGTTGGATATGCTAGATCCACCATTAAAAAATGGAAAGTATACTTGGAGTAATAGAAGGATGGGTGAAGGAAATATTGCGACCAGGATTTACCGTTTCTTGGTAAGCACCTCCTTCCTTCAAAAAGATCTCATTCCCGCTTCGTTTGCTTTGCCCTCCGCAACTTCGAATCACAAGACGATATCCTTGGTGCTCTCCACCTCTGTAAACCTTGGACCCATACCCTTTTGATTCAACTCCTCTTGGCTTCATGAGGAAAAAGTCACGAGCTTAATTAAAATTGCTTGGAGCTTGTCTTGCGCTAGTTCTCCTAGCTTCATTTGGGAGAATAAGATAAGAAATGTACGCTATGAGCTGAAAGAATGGGTGAAAACGGAGTATAAAAATCCTAGCAGTATGAAAAGTCAACTTCAATGTGGACTTGTAGCCCTACAATCCAAGATGGAGAATGAGGAGATTACCCCTCTTCTTATCAAGCAAGAAAAAGACTTGAACCTTAAGATCCTCAATGTAGCCAGATGTGAGGAAGATGAATGCACTACAACAAAACCCTATGATTAGCGTCTCTTTAAGCTTCCTTTTTAGCGTCCGTTTTCACTTTTAGTGTATTTTTCATCATTTTTTGGACAAAGTGGACGCTTTTCCATGGGATGGCGCTTTTAATGGCGTTATTTGCGTCCCTTTTTAAAATTTGGTGCCATTTTGTACGCTAATTAGCATCCCAATTAGTGTCCCAATTAGCATCTAATTAGCATCCCAATTAGCGTCTCAATTAGAATCCCAATTAACGTCCCAATTAGCGTCCCAATTAACATCCCAATTAGCATCCCAATTAGCGTCCATTTTTAAAATTTGACGCTATTTTGGACGCTAATTAGCATCCCAATTAGAATCTAAATTAACATCCTAATTAGAGTTTAAAAAAACATCCCATATAACGCCAAGAAGAGCCTAAAAAAATCGTCATGAATAGCATAACACCATATATTAATCTAGTGTTAGTGATATGAATTGTGCCATTAATTTCAGCAAGAAAAAAATCCAACATAGAGCCAATAATAGAGCCAGGAATTGCGCCTAGAAAACATCCAACATAGTGCCAAGTATAGATCCAGGTATAGTGCCTAGAATAATTCTAGAAATTTCGAAAGGAACTGCACTAGGAATTGCACTAGGTTTAGAGCTAGGAATTGTGTTCCGAAAACATTTGACATAACATCAAATATATCAATGCCAATGTCAATGATCATGATTCATGTGATAGTACTTTTGGATCTTGATTTATCATAGTGGCACCTAAGTGATCGTAATCATGGCACTTTTAGATCTTGATTAATCCTAATGAGGGGTAAATTGCCTTAATGTCACCTAAATTGCTCTAATGCCATTTGAGTGTCCCCAACAACATTTAATAGACCCTAATGGCATATGATTGGCCCTAACGACATGACGATGATACTTTATGATAATTATGATGGAGCGTATGGATATGATTTGATAAGTATAAGACTATATCATCCATTCTTGTGAGGTAGTAGGGCTCCTTTCTCATTATTATCGCAATTATATTGATGATGACTACGATGACGAACAATGATGTTGATTTTTTGTATGATGATGATGACAACATGGATGTCAATGATGATTATGCATGTGGTATCACTTTTGGATCCTAATTGATTCTAATGGCACCTAAACTTTAATGACATCTAAACAATCCTATTGTCATGGAAATGAATGTAAAGACATATAAATGACCTTAACAATTACATGACATTAATCCTAATGTCTATGAGTGATTAAGAACACTAATGGCATGTGAATGACCATAATGACAATGATGACGATGATTTTGTTGATGATGTACTTAATGCTGCCGATTTAGACATGACTCCTGATTTAGACATATGACCAAATTGGACAAGGGAGAATTAATAATCCTAACACCCCCCCTGAATGCTAACCTGGACAATTTGTGGGCCCTGGTAACTAAGACCATAGGTCACCCATTACATCAAGTAAAATAAAGTAACTTCTTAATACAAGGAGTTGGGGAAAAAACCACATGGGAACAAAGCCCCCCCTCTATCTAAGCAGGTAGAATAAGGTCTCAAGTTTGAAAAACTTGAAAATATTTTGCTGCAATATTCATCTCTGTGAGGTAGCGAAGCAGCATGCATGGTGTGTTGTGCACAGGTATTCTGGGGCCTTGCATGTATACTTCTACTTCTTCTCCAAAAATTATGATGGAAGGAAGGAGGAATGTAACCTTTGTCTCTTGCTGAATGAAGAGGTGTATGATCATATCCATTCTTCTGAATGTAGTGAGACTGAGCCCTTGCCATATAGCATCTTACAGGGATTCTATTGCATCTCTCTAAAGGAGGTAAGATTGCATGGAATAGCACAAGGGTCTTTCTTTTCTGAGTGTCAGTTGAGTTTCCAGTCATCTTGCCAGCTTCCAGTTTGGAAGTAGGGACAGAATCTAGATCTGAGTCACCCTGAATCTCAATCTCATAAACTGATAAAGATGGATCTGCAATACTATTAGAAGCTGTAAAAGAAGTAGATGCAATGATTTTATCTTCCCTTGCAAGTGGCTACTGAGAGTGCACTGGTTCTGAAGGAGGAATGAAATGTGAGAACTCATATGTTTTTGAAGCATGATTTAGAGTACCCTTTGCTATGATGCTCCCAGTAGAGATATATGTGATCTTCACTGAGTCAGGACCAAAGATCACTCGCTTTGGAGAACTAGTTGGGTCATCTGATAGACAGATAACAAGTTTGAAGCTAGGGAGGGAAAACATAGCACATCTTTGAACCTTCCATGTTCAAGCTTGATAGAGACCTTCCCTTTTGTTTTGACTTTACTATTATTGCCCATTTGAATACTAGGACCATCAAATGACTGAAAAGAAGAGAGTGATTCTCTAGATGTAGCCATATGGTTGGAAGATCCAGAATCAATGAGGAAGACATGTGCTGATGTGCAACAAACCTTCAGTGCATGGCCTTTCCTTTGGTATTCTTCTTCTTCTTCTTCAGAGTCATCCTTCCTTGCGCTAGCAGGTATAGAAATGTTATGTTTCTTCAAAAGAAGAGCCATTTCATCAAGTTATATTCTCATACAAGAGCTTTTGGAATGAAATCCCCTTCCACAGTAAGAGCAGAGGACCTTTCCTTTTCCATTCTTCTTGCTTCTCTTCAAACCTAAAGGCTCTTTTGACTACTCTTTCTTCACAGGAGACTCATCTCTTTGCTTCCCTTTTTCATTCGCTACCTTATCTCCTCTTGCAACCAGAGCTAGATCTTTGGAAGATCGAATGATCCCCATTTGGATCAATTTATCATTCTTAGAAATAAGAGATTGGATGAAGGCATTAAGAGTGGGAATATTCCAATTTGGAGTAGTGAGCCTTACTTTTTGGAAGGTGGATACAAAGACTGAGTAGTTTTCATTGACATTTGTGAGAATGGCAAGGATGAGCTGATCTTCATCCTTCTCCACTTTGCATTGCTTCAACTAATATATCAGGTTCTTGAACTTTGTGAAGAATTCATTCAGTGATTTGAAGTTGGATGCATTAAGAGTGATCAGATCATTTTCTAGCTGGTGGATCCTCATCTCATCCTGCTTATCAAATAAGGAGGCAAGCTTGTCCCAAACCTCCTTGGGAGTCTTCAATCCTTGGATGTGGAATCGAATATCTCTAGAGACTGAGGAGAGCAAGTGTCCATGGGCTTCATCAAGCCTGTTCAAGTACTTTTCTTTGTCATTATCTAAATCTAGCACTTCCTCTGTTTCTTCTATGAGTCTGAAGAGCTACTTGGTGTGGAGCATTACCACCATGTCTTCCTTCCACTGGTGATAGTTGAAGGGAGTGAGAGGCTCTACTGGATGAGCCATTTTGAATGCAGTAAGAAGGACTGAGCTCCTGTAGCGAATGTAGTGAGAAGAAAGGGCTGCTTGTAGCGAATGTTGTAAGAAAAGCCGATAACCTGTCACACAATCAAACATACAAAGTAAGGTCGATAGTCTACAGTTTTGGAATTTCCTTCACACCCAGCATAGTTGATCAAGCAAGCTTGATCAACAATTTCCTAACTTGGGATCTATTAAGTGGTAAATTCTCTGCTTCTGGTGCAGTACTGGAAGGAGAAATTTGCTCAAAAAAAATGATCCAGCTGGAGATCTGAGGAGGAGAGGTGTCTTGTCCACCGAGGATCTGATACCATATTAAATTGAGCACATAGATCTGTGGAAAAACACACAACTCACAAAATAGATCACACAATTTACTCAGCAATTGAAGAATGAAACAATGCAAAAATGGCTTGCAGTTTTGAATGCTTTCATTAATCAAAAAGTAATCAGATAATAACAACAATGAAGTACAATGGATTTAATAGCCACATGAAATTCAAATCCACATGAGGAAATTTGAATTGATAGACTCTACTTGAATGTAGGTAACTAAGACCTTGTCTAAATCACTATCGGAGGACTCAATAGTTAACTAACCTTGTCTAAAACATAACCGGAGTTCATTGGAGCTCTAAAACACAACTCAAGTGTTACATTCAGTGTTGACTAAGGCTAACTGACTGTGGTAGATGAGAAATGTGCCCCTCCTGAGTGTATTCATGTAAACCTAGCACTAACTGAATGTAGAGGACTAGAACTGAATGTAACTGACTCCTAACTTAGCTTGACTAGTCATCAACTGAAATGAACTGACCTTGGTTGGTTTCGACACTCCCAGTGGATCCTAAATTGTAGGGATTGGTCTAGGAGGATCCTAAACTGATGCAATCAAGTGAAATCAGTGGCAGTAAGCCTCAATTAGTGCTCCCCACACTTTAGTAACTGAAACATGTGCCCCAATTAGGCCAAGTGGACCCAATGGTGCTAATGACTAAAAATAGACTGGATGGACTCCCGATTTAGACATGACTCCTGATTTAGACATATCACGAAATTGGACAAGGGAGGATTAATAATCCTAACAATATCCCAGTGACCACCCCACTAGACTGACCTATAAAATTGGAAGAAGGTGCTGAGGGATTGGCCACTCGAGCACTTAGAGAAAGAGGTGCAGTAGATGCAATAGGTCTTGGAGAATTCACCGGGGGAGGTGAGACTCCACCCGCCAACATGGCTGAAGTAGGGGTAGACATGTCTTCTCCTATACTAGACATATCTGGACTTAAAGAAACACCAGACATAGGTGAACTGAAAGGAAGGACTTGGGATATTACAGGTTCGTTCAAATCAAATAGAGGTGTATTGTAATTCCTTGCAAACTCTTCATTCTGCAAGTCTTCTATCTCTATTGGTAGGATTTATTACTAAGTAAGTCTAAGTTCTGGTTCATCTGGAACTTTGCTAACACTGGTTGGTTTAAAATGAACCATCTGTGTCAAATATCTTTCTTTCAGGTGGTGGTGGAGGCTCCACTATTAAAGATGGAGGAAGGTTTTGCAACCTTCTAGACCTATTGAGAGGACGGTCCTCTGCATCTAAAAATTTTACTCGCACACTTAAAAGGTCTAGCTAAAAGACAAGCAAACCAAAGAGCATGCACTAAAAAAATTCCTAAGTATCACAGACACAGGAGGTAATGGATACATGTTCAAAAGGAAAGGCTGTGATGATTAGGGCCCAGATCTAACCAGTGGATATCATAGAGTAGTTACTTGGCGTCTCGTGAAGATTTTTCTGGGTGCAAGCACTGGAATCACCCAACCTCCCTCCCAAATTATCATCTGAGGTTACCTTCCAAGTCTACCCTAGGAGCACTGGAAATATCCTTCCAATTCCACTTGTGTAAGAACCTAATTTCTGGAAACTAAGACTACCAAATCTACAACGAGAGTCCAGCAGAACAGTCGTTGTCCTAACTAATGTGCATGGGAAAAGTAGATAAGCCCAAAATTCTAACAATACTGGCACCTCACGGGGCCTAAGAAGTGTTATTGATAGAACCCCCGTACGCACAACAATCCTGGTATACGATCAAACGAGGTATTGGAGGGTTATCTCTGTAACCAAGATCCCACACGACCTCATGCTTAACTCCTGCGTTAGAGGAGCTTTCTGGATTATCCCTTGTAAAATTGGATTTATGTAAATATGGGACACTATGTCTAAAATCAAAGTGCTCTTGGATAGTTAAAATATCCTAATCCAAGAACCTAGCCTAAGGTAGTTGATGATCAGACCTATAAAAAGTAAGAGTACTAATAAATTTTATATTAAGCATTCTTTTTTAGAATTTATTACTCATAGGTGGCTAAGTGGGACTCAATGGTGTCTGGACTCAATATGTGAAAGCAAATATGATATAAAAATTTCAAACTAAATGCGATTAACAATTCCTTTTTTTCCTTTTCTTTTTTATGAAACTAATGAAACATTTTAAACGATTTTGAAAAACACAAGACTTTTATATTTTTGGTTTTCTAAAAATAATGGAAAAACAACGAGTTCAAAGAGTCTAGACTAGGACTAGATATGCAACTAAAACTTCCTTTTGTCTTTCTTTTCAAAAAACTCAAAATTATTTATGCAAATAAATGCACCTAAGTAATTTAAGCAAGTTGAACATGTATAGATGCAAGTCATAATAGTTAGATCTTTATAGTAACACTCTTTAACAAAGAAATAAAATATGACTCAAACCCTAAACTTGGATGAAACTATTGACTTGGCAAGATAAATAGATAAAAAAGTTGGTAAAAGTGACTAACCTAGACCACTACAACAACCATCAAAGGAAATCAGTGTTCTAGAAGGACTGACAGACACCAACAACCTATAAAGACACCAACACTCAAACCAAATAGCCAAGAAGGAAATACCTAACACACTTAGACACAAGGATTCAGACCTAACTCACCCAAAAAAAAATTGATCAACAAGTAAAAGGGAAATGCATCTACTAACAACAACAATAAAATGCTAAAGAAGGAACCCTATAGAGACCTCAGGATTCAAAATAATAAATTCAGGAAAAAACATAGCAAACTAACCTAAACCTACAGAAAATCACGACTGTTACTTAAACAACTTGCAAATGGACCACAACTGTATATACAGTCAACCCACGAATCCAATAGGAAACTGCAACTATATGTACTAGCAACCTATGGTTACAACCAAAATGTTTTCAAAATAAAAATAAATGGCCAAGGGATCCCAAACATGAAACACTACAAACTAAAAGCAAAACACAAGAAAGACACTTACGACAAAAAACATAGCAAACGAGACAGGAAAAACCTAGAGAATAGACCTAAAACAAGCTAGACTCCCTGTGGAGTCGCTAGTTCTGTTGTTTAGGGAAAATCTACCTTATGACCTAAGGGTCTGGGGTCACCAACATACAAATATCAAACTTGCAGACTTACAACTATCTAGAAATTTGAGAGAGAAATAGGGAAAAAAGCTAATGCACCTTATTTATGAACATTTGTCCTAACTTTAAACCTTCACTCCAAATGCTCCATAATTCTCTAGGATGATCCACACCTACAAAAGAGATAGATTCCTTCCTACAAAAACCTTATATGTTATATAAACATAGATTAAACATTTCATTGATGCACCAATTGTGGAAGAAAATATATTTTTATTGATAAGTAGTAGTGAAAGATACAACCCCTATCTGATACAATCCCTCTCCTTCTAGCCAAGGAAATAAGTTCTGCTACTCCAAATATCAAAGGGTATTCCTCCAACATAGCATTACTCTCTTAAGATGATCCCCTAACCTCGACCCCTCCCCTCTATTTATACTTGATGATCAGGGGGAGTTATGAAGGTTAGTATGGTTAGGTAGGTTGGGGATGTTAATAAGATTACGAACCCAACTGTCCCTGACCAATCATGTTTTTATTTTTAAACTTTGGCTAAATGTAACTGCAGGTATGAATAATGGCAAGTTGTGAATGAACCACGAATTCTATGAAGGAAACCCATGAATGCATAGTGTGATCATATAACCACGGGATTAATATGTGGCTACCCACAAATGACTTGCGAGATGCAATGTCAATAGTCATGATTACAAGTTCATCTCATTAGAAAACATGGGAAATACTGGTAGGAATAATATGTATCAAGTCACATGCTCATCTATATGTTTTGGGAAACTTCTATCCATACTGTACTTTCTTGTACTGACGCATTCAATGTGAGTACTCAGCTAGAGAAGTTCCATTTCACAGTATAACAATGGCCTCATAGGGAATCCCTGGATACATCATAACACCCTGCAACAACTGAAATATTAGCTTCCAAATATCTAGTTTTTGGTCCATGTAAGAAACTAAAAATGCTTTTAGGTTTGTCTTTAAATGAAAGGAAACTAGAGTTTGGGAAAGGTCTATCAACTATGATCTAGGAAGTGATATGATTTTAAATGGTTTGTAGGTTGGTGAATGATGGGTCCTAAAGTGTAATCTAGTGAAATTAAAAGTTGTTTCCATGCACTATCCTTATGAAATAGTAACCCTGTAAACCTTTTTCAATGGAAAGTGGGAAAATTAAGTCTTAAAATTCCCTCTTTCTCTCTAGGAATTGGTTTTGATATTGCATTTCAATTCAATATGAGATAGATGAAAATAGTAGAACATAATATTAACATACCGACATCATAATTGAAGGCAGAAAATTGAATATGATTCAATGACCATGTTAACAATAAAATTAACACCCTTGAGAGTGTTGGTCTGAGAACAATATTTTAATTCACCTGTAACATGAAGATCAAAGTTTTTTGAACAATTGACCACTGCTTCCACAAAGGAAGAAATGTTTGAAGACAAGGTGGCTCTAAAGAGCCCAAGTCCATGACCACTTAAGGTCCAAATCCGAGTTCCTATAACTCACACAGTGGAAAATTCCTAACATGGGCATTAATTGTCCTACAAATATTGAACATCAAGTCAAAATTCCTAAAAAGTAAGGAAAGTGGGTTTTTTGAAGGAAATAATCAAAACCTTCAAAAATCCTAAATCCCACATTCATTATAAAAGATGGGGTTCTCAAAGCCCAATCCAATAAATGGAAGGCATGTGAGGTGAATTAAAGGGGACAAGATTTAAAAGCAAAGGCATGCTGTAGAATTTGAAGGCTAGAGATAGAATCTTTTTCATATCAAGAGTTTTGGTGATCATTAGATTTGATGGAGAAGGATATTTTATAGAAAGGGAGAAAGGGATTCACCCATTATTGGAATGCAATAACTTTCCTCTCAGTTTAATATGATGCAATTCAAATTTCTTCTAAATATTGTGTTTCAATCCATGCTTGTTTCATGTATTTTTGCAACATTTAGTAGATAGATTTTTTTATTTTTCTTTTGAAGTTTTTTAAGAGCTAGAGGTAAGGAACTACCTAGCTGCTTCTAATTGAGGCCTAAAGGCCATGGAGGCTAGAGAAAAAGGATCTTCACCAAATGACACAGTACAAGAGGTAACCTCATCCCTTCCCTCTATCTCTCTCCTTTGAAAAAGTGTAGAAATTTTAGGAAATTGTCCATTATTGCATATATTCTGTCAGCAAGATTCACCCTCCCTCTAGTTAAGGATAGATAGGCTGTAGACAAGTCCCTTTAGTCAAATCTACCAGGAGAATGGCGACCATACTAGGGATGTAAGGGGATATGTTCTTGAAACAGGTTTTCATGAGAATTTCCCCTTGTTTGGGTGTTTCTTTCTTTTTGAATCCTTTGATGCATGCTTTGTATTGTTCTTAGAAGGTTCTAATTCAGTCCTCGAGGTCAAAACAGACCTAGATCTGCATTTTCATAGTTAAAAATGCTTGAAATTTTTGAGGGTTTTGTCACGAGATCTCGTTTTTCTTGATATTCACGGGTTTTCTCTGAACAAAAGCATATACACACGTGGTTTCTATAAAAATTCATGTTTATACATTGGTTTTCTCTGAACAATCTGGTATGGAACATAGTCTAGTATTATGGGCATAAAATCCTCAATTCTTGTTCGTTTTGAGTGATTTAGTTTGCTGTGGAAAGATTAGACAACCCTCTATCTGATTCTAAAGTCTTATTTCATATATTTTTATTAATATTTTGGGAATGTTTGAATAATTTTGAAGTTTTGTATGCATGTGAATGGAATTTGAAAAATTCACAATTCTTGAAAATTTTGATGATCAGATCTGCAATTTTGGGTCATTTTGGTTGATTTTTGCTACTGTAGATGTCTTAGGAGTCTACCAACTTAGGTTTTACATAGCACTTACCTCCCTTTTAGCAAGAATTAAGGTCTTTTTGAAGGATTTTAAATTTTTGCATGTTTATGAATGGAGTTTGAAAAATTCATGGTTCTTGATTTTTTGAGGGTCAGATCTACAATGTTGGGCCATTTTAGTTCATTTTTGCTGAATTAGATGTGTTAGGAATATCTTAACTTAGGTTCCAGACAATACTTACATCTCTTTTATCAAGTTTTTAAATATTTGTGGAAGGATTTTTTAATTGTGTGTGCATATGGATGGAGTTTGAATGATTTTGAAATCTCTATCTTTTTGCTTTAAATTGATTTCTTTACAGACCTTGCAGAATCTTAATTGATTTTAAAAACACTTATTGGGTATTCCTAGGATCTCTTAGGATCATATTTGAAGGATTTAGGACCTTTTTCCTTCGAATTTGGAAAGATTGGAAACCTCCTCGAAAAGCTAGAAAAAACACTTTAACTAGTAATTGTTTTTAGCATTGGTCAAATTTCCTTTAAAAAATGATTAGATATGAAATTTTGTGAAATGATTATCATTTACGTTCATTATTTAGTCATTGAACATATGAAATTTTGTCTCATTATATCATTTTGATCTCATACTTTCATAAGTAAAATGTTGGAAAATTAAAAGACATGACACATTATTTCAATGAATGAACCTTTAGGCCCTAAATTTTGTAGTCAAATAAACTTGCTAACTTGCCACACAATTTGAAATCCTAAATAATATATTTAGAATAACACAAGTATCCTCTTCACTTGTGATTTTAAGTGATCCTATGAACAAGAAAGCGGTCCTCAAATGCAATAATGAAGATCACCAAATTTTTTGCGTCACCCTGTTTCATTGAAAATTCTTATTGAGTTAGGGATAATTATTTTTGTGGAAAAAGGAAATACATGCATGTGTGAAATACTCTCAAAAAATATTCTTAAACTTCTTTTAGTATATAAGGAGTTCATCGAATGAAAGGATAGATTTAAACACATCCATGCATTGGTTTGGTTCAGTAGCATAAGTCGCAACATCATCAGTTTCAACACCACTCATTGAAACTAAGCGAATTACCTTTAAAATCAACGCTTAATCTAAAAACAACCAATATTTTATATTTGATATCACCAACAAGATTAGGCTATGGATTTGGGTTAATATGGTGAGTTAACACTCCAAAGTGACAAAAAAATGAAACTAGCATTGATTAATGATAGTTAAATCCATTAGTAGCAAAGAGTGCTTGTCGAGAAAGCACTTCTAACACAAGCGTTAAGCATGAGGTCAATCCGAATTAGTAAGGGTGGTACTGATCCAGATTTATGCAGGAACACAAAATAATACACAAATAACCATAGAAACAAATATGCAGTGGAAATAACACTTCATTTCATTAATCAATAACTGAAACTTGTTTACATACATAATGGAACTAAAATAGCTAGAGTGATGGTAGCTTATCTCTAAGAAGAGATGTGGTGGCTACATGCCTTTGAACTCTATGTTACAATGAGGCTTGAAGGCCTATATATTATTGAGAAACAATGTCAACCCTACACATTCAAAAACCTAACCCTAGGAGGTGAAATGACTTAATGTGGGCCCCGTTAGGTAACTTGGTACATCAATTTCTCGGGGTCATAACTTTAGCATATTACCTCCGTTTGACGCGCATGATACATCATTAGAAAGATATGTTTAAGGAATACATCCATAAATGAAAAATGTTAAGTCTGGAATGGACTCATATTTTCTTAACCATTTGATGCCAAAAAAATGTCATTTAGGGCCTCAAAACAACTCCGGAAGTTTAGGACCTGAAAACTGCCAAAAATAGTAAATTGTGCTACAATTAAGGAAACTGGAAAACTGAAAGAAACAGTGGTGGGGATCCAAGAGGAATAGGTGGATGGCCACCAATATCCTCTTGGATCATTCCTCCTCCCTTAGGAAGCAATGGTCCCCATTGCATTGAGTTCCTCCATGAGATGAGGAAACTTCTGTTGAACTTGGTCCTCAGTGAGCCACATTCCCTGGTGAAGGAGTTGGCCTGCTTTGACAACTAGATATAGCTGGATATTCTACTAGTGGGTGTTCTTGATCTATGTGTCCATAATTCGATCAGTTTTGGCTTGTTCCATGCAGTCGGGTTTAACTCTGTTGGTGTGAGTTGTTATGCCACGTCTGATGTGTTCAATAGAGGTGGAAAGTAGGGTCGAAGGCGGTCCACATTGAACACTAGGTGCAGACCAAGGAATGGTGGAATATTGAGCTTGAAGGCATTGTCCCCGACAGCCTTGGTGATGGTGTATGACCCATATTGGAGCGAGCGAAGCTTGCGGTGGGGTCCAGCGAGGCGCTCCTTCTGTAAATGTAGCCACACTTTGTCGCCCACCTGAAAGTTGTGTTGCACCCGATGTTGATCATGTCACTGCTTGTACTTAACATTGGATGTGTCCAATATGTCATGGACCTATTGGTGAATGTGCTGAATGCACTCAATGAAGTTGTTTGCCTTGGAAACTTCAAACTGGATATGAGCTGAATCAGCCTGAGTAGCTGCAAATGGCATGGCTACATCAATGGGACATAGTGGCTGGAATCCCAAGCCCACCTGAAAGGGGCTGTGGTTGGTTGAGCTGTGGAGGGCCCGGTTATAGCTATGTTGTACATAGGGGAGGCTCTCATCCCATGCGTGTGGATGATTTGAGTTGTACATGTGCAAAATGTGTGTGATCATCCTATTGACGACCTCTGTCTAGCCATCAGTCTGGGGATGGAAAGCTGTGGACTTTGTGAGCTTGGTGTGTAGCATTGGCCATAGGCTAGACCAGAATGTACTAAGTAACCTACTTTCTCGGTTTGAGATTATAAACTATGGGATACCAAAGTGTACCCACACTTGTTCAAAGAAGAGTTTAGTAGTGGCTTCTGCTATGATATTCTTCTTGCAGGCCACCATTATGGCCATCTTTGAGAATCTGTCAACGACCACAAACATACATTCATTGCCGTGCTTAGTAGAAGCAAGGCCTAACATGTAATCCATGGAGATGGATTCCCAAGGTCAACTAGGGGTAGGAAAAGGAGTATAGATGCCTTGCTTCTTGATGGATGGTTTGGCAATGGTGCAGGCAGTGTAGGATCAGATGTACTTCCCAATGTCCTGTCGAAGGTTCGGCCAATAGAAATACTTCTACAGTACTACCACTATTTTCTTGACCTCGAAATTCCCAGCGACTCGACTGTAGTGCGCTTCCCAAATCATATTGGCATGCTCGCTTGAAGGAACACAAAGATGTCCCATGTGACACAGTAGTACATCCTGGAGGTGAAATTTTGGAACTTGGTTTCCCTCCAAGAGCGTTTGGTATGTGTGGCTGAATTCTGGATCGCTCTTGTAGAGAAGTGGCCAATCAGAAGTCTCGTGCCCACAAGAGTTGAGCACGGTCATTATCGCCATGATTGGTGGTTGGCTGAGGTAGTTTGCAACATTATTGGTGCTTCCCTTCTTGTACTTGATGTTCAAATGAAATTGTTGTAGATATGTGGACCGCTTCTGATGGTGATTGTTCTATAACTTCCCTTGTGTCTACATGAACTGTAGGGGTCAGTGGTCTATGTGGATGATCATTTCCTTCCCCAAAATGTAATGCTTCCATTGTTGGCAAGCCTATACAATGGAATACATCTCTTTTTCATAAGTGGGATATTTGCGGACTGTGTCTGACAGTGTCTCACTGTGATATGCCATTGGATGCCCTTGTTGAGTAAGGACTGCCCCAATAGCATAGTTAGAGGCATCTGTCTCGATCTCAAATGGTTGTTGCAAGTATGGTAATGTGAGCACTAGGGCACAACAGAGGTGATGTTTCAATTCTGCAAACTCCTTTTGCTGAGTTTCTAACCAAAACAATTTTTCTTTTGCTCCTCCCTTGGTGACTTGACTCAAGGGCCAAGTGATATGAGAGAATCCCAACATGAACCTGCGGTAGAAATTAGCAAGGCCCAAAAAGCTGCGAAGCTCTGTTAGAGTAGTTGGGGCTGGCCAATCCCAAATTACTTGGATCTTGTTTGGATCCACATGTACCCCACAGTCATCAATAATGTATCCCAGATACCGAACCTGGGTCATGCCAAAAGTGCACTTGTCCAAATTGGCACACAACTTGTGCTGCCGCAATGTTTGGAGGACCTGTTGGATGTGGTGGAGGTGCTCTTCCCAAGTCTGGCTGAAGATCAGGATTTCATCCAAGTACACTACTACTAATGAGTTGGTGAATGGCCACAGGATGTTTTCCATCAGTCTCATGAAGGTTGTAGGAGCATTCGTTAGCCCGAAAGGCATGACCAACCATTCAAAAAGGCCCTCCTTGGTTTTGAAGGTAGTCTTCCACACATCGATCGGCTTAATCGATACTTGGTGATACCCAGACTTTAAGTCAATCTTGCTAAAATATTTTGCCCCTTTAAGCTGGTCCAGGAGGTCATCAATCCATGGGATCAGGTACCTATTCTGGACAGTGATCTTGTTCAGAGCCCAATAGTCAATACAGAGTCTCCAAATCCCATCCTTTTTTTGTACCAACATGATTGGGCTCCCACAGGGCAATGAACTTGGCCAGATGCGACCCTTCTGCAACATCTCCTGAATTTGCCTCTTGATTTCATCATTCTCCAGAATAGAGTGGTGATAGATCGGTCCATTGGGCAGTGGCACACCTAGGGTCAGATCGATTGGGTGCTTGACCTGACAGTGGAGAGGCACCTCACTAGGTGAGGTGAATATGTCCCGGTACTCCTCCATGACCTTGTCCATTTGTTGTTGTCGTGCAGAGGGGCCTTGTCTGGAGGTTGTGGCCATGATCTTCTTCTTTCCCTGAGGGCGGATCATCAAGAAAACAAACTTCCCGGTTTTGGAAATGAGCTTACTGCATTGTTTTGCAGTAACCAAAGGATAGCAGTAGGGGGTGGTACCTATGGTATCCTGTACAAATTATTTCCCAACGTAATAATAACAGCACGAGGTTGGGACTCATAGATAGCATATCACTTCCATAAGTATGGTTGATGTAATAATACATCACAAACATCAAGAGGAGAAATATCACATAATACCTCCTCAGTGAAGGGCTTGATGCTGTAGGGAAGGTGTCACTATTGGCTGACGCGAAGATCTCGTCCTTGGTGAAGCCACCCGATGGTGTACGACTGCAGGTGGGATGTGGTTGGAAAACCCAACCGCTTCACGACCTCTGCTGAAATCAGGTTATTTTGGCTCCCATTGTCGATAATGAACTTTAGTGGGGAACCCTTTACCCACATCTGGGAGTGGGAAAGACGCTCCTCCTCCTTTGAATCTTCTGGTTCTTCCTTTTGGATCTTCATGGTGGCAACAATGGCATTGGGCTCTGAATCGATAATCTTATTGCCTCTGTCATTCCCCTTCTTGGGTTCAGATTTAGTGTCAGAGTATGCATCTGATTCAGAAGCCTTTATCTCAGCCACTAGTGACTGCTTAGCCTGACACTCACTTGTGTTGTGAGTGGGGCTCTTATGGAACTCGCACCACTTTCTTGCTTCCTTCTTCGGCTTTGAAGTGTTGATCTTTGCTTGTGACTTTATAAAGTTTTCTTGAGTCACCATGCCTTGGCTATGTCCTTGGTTCTGCGGTTTGGGGGCACCTTTCCCTTGCTTCTGATTCGCAGATCCAAAGTCTCGCTTTTTCTGTTTGAATTTTGCTCAATTTTGGCAGCATTCTGATATGTCATACCAAGTGAGGAGATGTCAAGGAACTCCATTTCCTCCTAAATGTATCTGTGCAGACAACTGTGGAACTTTAGCAGCAAACGTTTCTCTGAGGGTATGGAACAGATTCATTAGTTCATGCACATCTTGATCTCTTTGCTGCCGTAGTGTAGTCCATTGGATGTACTTGTCCTCATAGCTCCCCACCGGATAATAATGTCCCTTTATGGAATCTCAGAAAGAATTCCAAGTGGGTACGGTTGAGAATAGAGAGGGTTCCTCCTCATCCTTTCTCTCATAGTAGGTTTCCCACCAATCCTTGACACGGGGGCCGACTTTGAGTAGAGAAAAAGTAATCTTTTCCCGATCAGAAAAGTCATGAATTGAGAAATATCCTTCTAATAGATTCAACCATTTATCTACGGCATCTGCATCTATTCGACCATCAAATATGGTAATGTTGAAGTTCACTTGTACCTTAAAAGGGGTTGCACCTCCAAAGTGGCTGCTAGATCCAGATGCGCCGCCAGTAGGAAGTCGTTGAAGGATCTGGGCGAAGTTATCCATCATCGCGTTCATTTGTTTTTCAAGGGCCTCCTCGAGCAACATTTTGATAGGATCTTCTGTGCCCTCGTCTTTATTTTTGTCCCCCATGGGTGGCCGTTGGGATGTGCAAGGCTGATCTTGCAAAGGTTCAACCAGATCGAGCCCTAACTCTTTATACCCCACCCTCATTGGGGACATGCAAAGAAGGATCGAGAAAGAGCAGATTGCTTTGAAACCACTGATCCGGATTTATGTAGGAACGTAACAGAATACACAAATAACCATAGAAACAAATATGTAGAAAAAATAAAACTTCATTTCATTAATCAATAACTGAAACTTGTTTACATACAGAATGGAAATAAACCAGCTAGAGTGCTAGTAGCTTATCTCTAAGAAGAGATGTGGCAGCTACATGCCTCTAAACTCTATGTTACAATGAGGCTCAAAGGCCTATATATTATTGAGAAACAATGGAAACCCTACACATCTAAAAACCTAACCCTAGGAGGTGAAACGCCTTAATGTGGGCCCCGTTAGGTAACTTGGTACATCAATTTTCCAGGGTCGTAACTTTAGCACACTACCTCCGTTTGACGCACGTGATACATTGTTAGAAAGATCTTTTTAAGGAATACATCCATAAGTAAAAAATATCAAGTCCAAAATGGACTCATATTTACCTGACCATTCGATGCTAAAAAAACATCGTTTAGGGCCTCAAAATGGCTTCGGAAGTTTAGGACTTGAAAATTGTCAAAAAAGTAAATTGTGCTACAATTAAGGTAACTGGAAAACTGAAAGAAACAGTGGTGGGGATCCAAGAGGAATATGTGGGTGGCCACCAATATCCTCCTAGATCAGGTGCCCCCCTCTTGCTTCTTTGGTGGGATCTGGACACATTACAGTGTCTTAGTTAAGTGACAAGTCCTCAGGGTGACATCACTTTTTCAGAGATAGCTAGTCTATGTGAGGTATCCTCGACTGATGATTGTCCTACCTGGTCACCAATTGTGAAGTGGTAACCATAGTTTCTTGTCTTAGGGCATCACACAGGCTATTGTGAGTGGGGGACACTTGTAATACCAGAGACAGACACAAGGTTGTTTAAGCTCCTTGGGAGGGTGAGTAGCCTAGAGCTAACACTTGGACCCCTGACGATTGAAGAACAATGTAATTGTTTCTCGTACCTTCACCATTTAGTAATTCTTGAGACTTAATGTCCCTCAAGGGATACTAGTTTTGGAAGGCCCCTAAAAATCCAAATTTCCACTAAACCTTGGTTTTTTATAAAGAAGTTTGATTGTTGCTTCCTTAGGGACATTTTTAGTGGTGTGGGAACTTTGATTTTTATTGAGTATAGCTTCCATGAGGATTGTTCAGTTTTATTTTGATATAATCTAATAAACAAATCCTTTTATTAAACTTCATAGTGATTAATCTCCTGATCCACCCGTCAAGGTGGCAGCGAGGAAAATTACCCATGTTTGAGGGCCCCGCTACATTGTGGAGGAATATACATGAACCACATTGTTGTGACTTTGAAACTGAACTAGTTATAAACCAAATCAAATGTTACTAGAGAAGAACAATGTCAAATCAATTCTAAAAATTTGGCACATCATGGATGAAACATAGATAAAATTGATGATCTTACTTTAGTTGAGATTGAAAAAATAGAATATCGCACATTTGATCACATAAATCCACCCTTAACGCATCCTTTAAACTCAATCATACTTTGGAAAGTGAGTCACTAGTTAGTCTTTTTCAAAGTTGTGATAAAATGTAGAACATTACACTTGACCCTTTGGCTTCTTCAGAATTTGAAGAAACCATATCAATGCATCCTCAAATGGTTGCGGGAGGTTATCAAGATCCTCTTGGCACACACAATATTTTACTAGGTTCTACTTATGGGGTCAACCCTTTACCATGGAATGTTAATATTCTTGGAGGAAATAATGCATCCTGGAACACAAATGCCAATTGGAATTATCCTTCACCGATGGGAGGAAATGCCCCAAAGGGTTATTCTCTGATTTATCCTAGCACAATCCCTAGGGGAAATTCACCTATCAACCTGATTCCAAAATGTAGTGGTCATGTTTCAGAAAGTGACCAATATTTTTGGATCCAACCTCTGCAAAGAGGAAACATACCTTGGAATTCCACTCAAAACCAACGACATAATCAATGGAATGGTCGGGTTCTAATAAGTAACCAATCTTCTTAGGACATAACTCAATCAGGAGGCAATCCACCCAGTGGTCAGGTTTTAGGAATTAACCAATATTCCTGGGACCTAACTGCATCAGG
The DNA here is from genome assembly GCA_001517045.1 of Pseudotsuga menziesii. NCBI lineage: Eukaryota > Viridiplantae > Streptophyta > Pinopsida > Pinales > Pinaceae > Pseudotsuga > Pseudotsuga menziesii. The sequence goes on along the minus strand of LPNX010102434.1, from coordinate 55,399 downwards.
AGAAAATCCACCCATTGATCATGTTCCAAGAAGTACCCAATCTTCTTAGGGACATGCTTTACAAGGGGGAAACCCACCTTGGAATACTAGTCTAATCCAAGGACCACCTAAATGGTGTGGTTAGATTATAGGAAATAACCAATCTCAATGGAGTCTAACCCTCAAGGGGGAAATTCATGCATTCATTAATGGTGTGGTCATATACCAGGAAATATCCAACCTCCTTAGAGTCTAACCCAACAAGTGGGAAATCCACCCATGAATCCCATTCCATAATGGAGTGGTGAACTTCCAGAAAGTAACCAATATTTTTGGAACCAACCTGCAATACTTGTGTTCGATCTAGCTAGGCCACCACATGGACCTCATAACAATGGTATGATGGGTTCCGTCAACAACCTTGAGCAGATCACCCCACAAATGGGACAAATGTCTGTTCAAACCTCAAAACCTACAACTGGTTAGGATATGCAGCAACATGCTAAGCCTTCCCCAAATTCTGAAATCCTCATCATTCCATCCATGGACCTTATGGGGAAGAAGAATAATTACAAGGGTAATCAAAGTGTTAATTATTCCCAAACTCCTGAAAAACTTATAGTTCAATCCATAGAACTTAGAGGAAATAAGAAAAAATACAATAGTAAGAAAAATGCTAACTTTGGGAAGAGATATTGACTAAACCTAGCTAAAGGTAGTGGGAAAAAACAATATATATTTTTAATGCAACCTTTTTTGCAACACCATCATCAAATGGTTTCTACAACATTGGAACCTCCACTAGGAGGCAACCATTCAAAATCCCTGCAAGAGGGAAATGATCCTAATGCTAATGTCTTCATGTGTGATCATGAGGTGAACATTAAAACGAGATCTCATTCTTATGATGTCCCTCCTAGTACATTGGATCAATTGGAATCACATCCAAGTGGTTCTCTCACTATTGAGAAACCAACCATAGACATAGTACCTCACCCCCCATAGGTGATCTATGTATAACAATGCATAATCCTAATGCATGGGCTACTCATAACGCAAATGTTGTTGACGAAATAGGTCAAGAACCATGTGCCATGTCAGCCATAGAGGTGTTGCAATATTCTTCTACATAAAGAAAGGAACTATTTCCTTCAACTAGATTTGTATATCCATCTGATGCGACATTGATCACATTAGACTCAGACTAATCAACCTGTAGGAATCCTTCCAAAGTTTCTTTTCAGATTAAAGTAACATCTCATAAAAATAATAGCTTTCAAACCATAGTTGATGAAGTGGCATCAACATGTGTCATGTCATTTAAATGTTGGCAAGCATTAGAATCACCCACCTTAGTTCAATCCCATACTATGCGAAAAGCATTTGATGGGCATTTGTTCTTTCCTCATGGACTCATTGTATCTTTCCCTATTGAATGGGGTGGAAAAAAAGTCACCGTGGATGTTGAGGTAGTAGATGTGTGTATAGATTAAAATTTTCTATCAAGACGTAGTTGGATACATACAATGATAGCTATAGTGTCTTCACAGTCCCGAGTGATTCGGTTCCCTCATTAGGTGAAGATTGTTATGATCGACTAATTAGATTATGCTTGAAATTGCTATCCAATCAAATGCTCATTTCATTAGGGATTCTATAAAGGAAGTTCAAGACATTTGGGTAGGATCGTTCAAAAATGATTCCATCATGGGAAATTTTGTGGTCCTGTAACCCTTATCTGCTATAGAAGTGTCATACCAAGCTATTAAAACGTCTTTAGCAGATTTGGATCAAAATATTCTCTTGATGGAGGAATATGATCTAGTTACTTGTCCCATTTTGGCTGTGAGATCTCCCAGCTCACTTGATTTCTTGCACATAATTTTATCATCAGATGAAACTATCCTTGAAATAATAAACATTTGGTTGTACCCACCTAAGGACATATTTTGTGGGGCCACTGGGAGCATATCTGGTTTAAATCCACCCAAGTATAGGAGCATCCTTTGTATGTTCCTTGATCATATTAAGTATATTTGGAAGCATGCATATAAGTTTAGGTTTTCCCTTTATGAATATGCATTTGAACCTTTTGCAACCCAAAATTTCCATAGGATTGAACCTATTGGAAATTGGTGGGTCAGCCCATCACATCTGTATTTTCCACCATTCTGATAGAATATCCTACCAAACATGGCCCACCCTAGTCAGCACCCCATTTCCATTTTGGTGCCCCTGCTAAATTATTATCATAATCATGGGAGCCCAGTTAGTCCATCATGACCTGGAGTTTGAGACCACATACTTCTCTTCCATACAGTTCTGACCATTTTCTGATGGGATCCCTATTTTGTGTTAGTTTACATAAGCATGTGTTACACTATCTACATGAATATTTGTGTTTACTGCTTTGGTACTTATTTCTTAGGTCACGTGTATTCCTTTGCAGTCACTTTTTGCTCAAAATGCATGTAAACCATTGCTTCTGTTTAAATTGACCTATACACATGAGAACTATTTGATTTAGGTAGTTGATGGACCATGATTTATTGTGATTTATGATTTTGTTTTTTTTTGCAAGAATTAGCATGAATTAAACCACATTGCCTCCTTCATACTTGTTCATCGCATCAAATTGGATAACCGCAGTTACTTGGTTCTATTTCACTGTCCGTCGACACATAATCCTGGTTCAGATAACCAACCGATGGAGGGAACATCTGTAAGAGTGTGCACAACTAGCTCAACCCTTGTTTGCAATATGTATCTTTTCCTTGGACTGAACCATGATATGGAAAAATAGAGTATGCCCATGCAACACTTGTTCCATCCCATGTACCATATCATTCTTATTCTTTTTTCAAGCTAATAAATGAAAAAAGTACTAGAAATTAAAAAACAAAAAAACAAAAAAATGGGAAACTTGAATCGTGTCGTATTGAATCTTTGAGATAAAGGAAACAATCAGTAATAATAACCCTTCAACACGACACATAATTTTGTATCTGCTGTCAGTACACCATTTAGATTTTCCTTAGGAATCCTTACCAGCAATATGAACAGATCTCCACCAATAGGTTATCCATCCTATCATATATGGAGATTTTGTTAATTCATTTGGAGTTGACAAATTTCACAATGGTTGGTTACTTGACTCTTACGTTTCTAGGTTTCCATTCTGTGTCATGTTATGTGTTCAAGGGAAGCCAAAAAAGTGTCGGTCATTCCTCAAACATTCATGACCAATCATGTCAGCCTTCCTTGTGTCAGTATATAGTGTTGGATATCGCATCTCTACCAAATTATATTAGTCTATTGATCTCAGTTTCATGTCAGTTGATGTGGGATGCATCAATTCCCTCCTTCTGAAGGATCTATACCTATTGATGCCAAATAATCATCTAGGAACCTCGGTGAGTACCTTGGATCTTACAGTCATTAGTGGCGGGATTCCTCACAAACGACAGTGGGTATACATTAATGAACCCTGATTGTTTGATTCTAAAAGTGTTCAACTTCATAACATCTATTCACAATTGTTAGTTTGTACTCAAGTACCTTGGAGTCCATCATCATTATCGGTGGGCCTCCTTGCATCTATTAATTGTATACATCAATGACCGATAATCAGATGGTGTTTTATTATTGTTACAAAGAGAAATTCCTATGGCTTGGGGTACCACAACAGACAACTTTGACTCCAGAAATCAATCTTTCCCAATATGCAATAGAAATAAAATGTCTAACACTAAAGGATCAAACCTCGTACCTTATTCCGGACGGTTGAAGTAGATCCCCGTTGAGCTTTCCAATCTTCAGCTTGAATTGATATAATACTTCCTCAACAACAAGTAAGCAATACAAGCATACTATATATCATGGTGTTAGATCTATTCTAGCATATATAATCAACAATGTAAAAGCATTTGACATATTCCAATGGATACAATATTCAATCAAATACACATCATTGGACAATAAAAGATAGTTCTTATTAATATAAATCAGAGATTACAAGATAGATACAACCTCTGACGGCACGTTTGCGAACCAGAGAAACTGAATCCCCCACTTGGGCCTCCACCACCTCAATCCTCCATCTCACGATAGCAAGCTCACTAGCAAAAGGCAAGCTTGGGAAGAACACAAAACTGCTCCAAAGGGACAAAGGGATGTAGACTCAAGTATAAATTCTGACAAAAATGGACTATAGTTTCTTTGCTTTCAATCTCTCTATATGCCTTCAATGTACCAAGGGGTTCCTTATATAGCTTCACAAGGGATAATGAAGGGTCGAATTCGAGCGATCTCAAGGCATATGGAAGGCCAGGAGTCGAATGAGTCAAATCCATGTCAAGGAAAAATCCAAAAGGATTTGGATTATGCACACATCCCGATGTACGCGGTTATAGGGGTCAAACCCGCGTATGTACGTGGTTATCGGGTAAAAAGCCGCGTATATCATTTTTCATATAGTTTTAGGGATGATCAAGGAAACATCAAAGGATAAAAGATGGTCCATGGGGTCTAAAGAGTCTGTAGCGGGACAGGGGAAGGCCATACAAAGTGTGATTTACCTGGAGTGGTGAAATCCGCTACAATAGATGCCCCCTAATGTGTGAGGTCAGAGGGGTCATACGATGGCTGAAATACATTATAAGTCCATCCCAGAAGTGGAGTGATGAAGGATCCCAAATGGAAGACCAGCCACCCAATCAACATAGTACAATGATACAACTCTGCATATAAATGCAAGTACATATAGCAGTCCCAGATACATAAGAGTACAATGGCCATGAATAGGCATAATACATGATATCACATATGTGGTCATCGCCACGTACAATATACATAGATCAGAATCTCCATGATGAAGATATACAAAGGACCATGATCTCCAAAATGGCTGAACATATACAATAGATCAAGATCTCCATAGTGGCTGGACATATCTGACATACACTGGAATGAAGTCACGAGAGCTGAAATCTCATGAACACTGGGATGATCAAGGAGGTAGCATATAAGAGATGCCACAAGTCTGGAATGTCTTCTACACAAACCACTACGAGTACATGTCCTACTATGCGAATAGAGGTGTCGAGGTCGAACATAGTAGTCCATCGTCTGATTACCAGTCATTGATGTATACCGTTAACAGACGCGAGATTACCCACCGATAATGAAAATGGGAATCAAGGTACTAGAGTGCAAACTAACAAGTGTGAATAGATGTGTTGAGGTTGAACAATTGAGAGAATCCATTGATCAGGGGACATTGATGTATTTCCAAGAAACTGTCGATGGTGAGAGAACTTGCCACTGATGACTGCAAGTCTCAAGGAACTCAAAAGGACTCTAGATTCCAATCCCAGAATAAATGATCTAAAGTCGATGGGATGAAATCTGCTGGAAGGAGGGCATTAAGTCATCCCCCATCATCCAACACGAGGTACTCAGCAAAGCTGTCTAATGTGGAAGGACTCAATCATAAGGTGCATGAACTAGTAACTGTACTGGGAATGGCTGACATGCAAAGTCAAGATAACTAAGAAATGGCCAACACAGGTTTCAACTTCCTTCGAACAAGAGCATAACAGCATATGGCGATTTAATGAAGGCACCATAGACTCGATATACAAACTGGGACATCTCTGTGACATAGGAGGCATCAACAGAGGCTCCATAGGGACTGGAAGCTTAACCAGTCGGTGGAGATAAACTCAGATAAATGAGTACAACTCCTAAAGTCAAACTATAACCCAACCAATGGATGTGATATACAGTGCTCTGTTCGAAGGCGACACGACTCGACAGCTGCCAACGATAACATCTTTCCTTGTCCGGATTTTTGGTTTTTTTATTTTTTTGGACTTTTTTAGTTATTTGAAAAGCTTGAAAAAAGAATAAACTAGCTTTATAGTCACAAACTAGGAGGAGACGAGTGTCATTAGGGAAAACAAACTAGTTCCAAGCAGTGGAACATACCTATGCTCAATGCAAGGATACATGTGTAGGATATCGACACTCGGGGGAAAATCCCCTCCCGGTACAAAGGGAAATCAAGCTGCGAAGGATATATAAAAAATGGCTTTGCATGGCTAGACATGAGACAAGCTTGGGCTATATGGCTGAAACGCAATGTCAGGGGAGTCAGCATAAATCTCAATAAGGCAGGCAAAGCTCATGATAATGCATTCAAAACTTGATATGAGGGAGTCCCAAGGAAATGGCCAGCATAAAGTTCAAGAGGAGTATGAAGCTCTTGTGAAATGTCATGGCGGGACTAAAAGGGACTCTCGGACCTAAGAGAGGGCTTGCAGTATGGGTACCAAATGCAAAAGGGAGCTAACTAGGGCACCCATGTATAGGAAAGCTCTACCATTCACATAGTACCACTTCTAATAGCAGCATGAAGGTTCTGTGATACCATGGAATGGGTTCGTACCTAAGGTTAAGATGGAACGGTCATAAGGCAATGCATAAGTGCAAGCGGATGTGAAATCCTAACCTATATGCCAGTTCAAACATAATACCTGTGATAGGCATGAATGAGTCGAAACCTCGAAGAGAGTGTACAAAATCTGGACCCTACATGACAACCATATTAGTTCAACATAACCAGACATAGTCAATAAATAATCCAAACTATAGGATATAGGGAGGAATGATTATGACAACAGCACCCCAAAGGAAACAATGCGGTGAACGATGAGACATAAAAAGGAAACTAAGGTGTAGACCCAACATTCACGCATACACTACCACCCCAGTGAGGGTGACCATTGGTGTAAAGACCGAGCGAAGGGAAAAAATCCTCCACAAATGGAGTAGAGGATGGAAGATGACCATTCCCAAATTTATGAGCATGGAAAGGGGCTGTGATGCCCCCAAGTCTGACACCAGGGTCCATACTAGGACCAAGGATGGGTGATAGGATACCAGGCATGCGAAAAATAAAAGGACCTGAACTCAAGAGAGCATAAATATACTCAAGTAACCACGATACCAAAGGCCAACTAGCACACAAAGAGAACACTCCTAAGAAAATCTACAGCCAAAATACAAACAAACCAAGGGGAGGATATGTGAGCTCCCGAATGCAGCAGGTATGTCTCACCTAGGAGAGGCTCAAAACTCCCATACACTACAAGCAGAGGTACGTAACCAATTATAGTGGCTCTCAGCTTCAACGCATAAAGCGACTGTGCTATCCAACCTCTACCTGGCTAGGACACCTGTAGAATAGCCTCTACGAAGTACCCTCTCGATAACCTAGGTAAGGCAACTAAGGTCACCTCAATATAATCAATGCTCAGGAGAAAATTCGCAGGTGGGATTGACCGTATGGGCAGGGTAGCAAAGCCCAAAACTCTCGAAAGAGCCCCCAGATACGAATACAATCATGGAAATATCTCCGGTGCTACTTAGTTATGACTAGGGGTCATCCCAATCAATAACCGCTCACACTGCCTCGTGCTTAAATCCCTTTTGAGAGGAGGATCCTGAGAACATTGATTATACCAAGGATTTCACACACTCACCTGGATAGACACCTAGATGTTGTTGTTTAGTGCTCTTGGAGAATTGACTTACAATGAACTATTCCAAGATCCTAAAACCTAAGCTTGTTGGTGCACCCTAGAAAAGAAAATAGTGTAATTCATTTTATTTAGCGTTGATTTTAGTTGGCTGTAATTACTCAAAGGGAAATGGCTGTGCAACTAGTGATATGAAGACTCAGTAGTGAAATAAAAGTGCACACCATAACAAACAATGCTAAGTGCAATCTTTGTCAAATGAAAAATAGGGTATGCCACTACATGAGATGCATAAATATATATTCCTTTTCCTAATTCCAATGCAATCCTTCCTATATGAAAGCCTAAATACAACTCTCATCCAAGCAATCCAATGCAAGTAACTCCTCAAATCCATATCTAAGATGCAACTAAGAGTGCAACTACTTTGTATTTTTCAATATAAAAGAATGAAAAATGCAATAAAAGTCATCTAAAACTCTCAGTCTCTGCAACAAGTATAAAATACAAGCCCAGCAAGACACCAAGACAAAAAGAGTAATGCACTAATGGCAAAACAAAGAGGAAAAATGACTAAAACTACTTTCAAAGAAAAATCAATGAAAAAAGGTCTTTGGTCACAAAAGAAGCATCCAACAGACAACATCAGACCCAAGGAAGACCCAACCACACTCACAACCCACCCAACAACTTCCCACAACATCAAACTCAACCAAAAGGGAGGATGTACGTGACTTTTGGCCAAAAACCCACGTATATAGAGAAGGCAGTGGTAAAAAGCAGGCCAAGGCCAAACCAATAAAGGGGAGTGTCAATGGACAAACATACTATAAAATGCAACCCAGAAACAGGGAGAAACCAAGAGCAAGTCAATAATATCAATCCCATTGTGCTCGCAA
>LPNX010102434.1:22139-46749 GCA_001517045.1 Pseudotsuga menziesii | reverse complement strand
CCTCCATCTCACGATAGCAAGCTCACTAGCAAAAGGCAAGCTTGGGAAGAACACAAAAGTGCTCCAAAGGGACAAAGGGATGCAGAATCAAGTATAAATTCTGGCAACAATGGACTATAGTTTCTTTCCTTTCAATCTCTCTATATGCCTTCAATGTACCAAGGGGTTCCTTATATAGCTTCACAAAGGATAATGAAGGGTCGAATCCGAGCGATCTCAAGGCATATGGAAGGCCAGGAGTCGAATCCATGTCAAGTAAAACTCCAAAAGGATTTGGATTATGCACACATCCCGATGTACGAGGTTATAGGGGTCAAACCCACCTATGTATGCGGTTATCGGGTAAAAATCCACGTATATCATTTTTCATATAGTTTTAGGGATGATCAAGGAAACATCAAAGGATAAAAGCTGGTCCATGGGGTCTAAAGAGTCTATAGCGGGACAGGGGAAGGCCTTACAAAGTGTGATTCACCTGGAGTGGTGAAATCCGCTATAACAATTATGCTCGACATCAACTCATTTATTTACATGATATAAACTCATACTATCTTTGGTTTGTATTGAATACCTTGGGAAATACAGTTGTATCACTCATTGATGCACTTCCCAAGTTGTGCTAAATTAAAGTACCATGAAGACTTGGACATGTTGCAGTCATCAAATGTGCACTTATATGATTTTACAGATTTTACTTTTGACATCGTGGCCATGCTTGTGTACTGCTAAGCATGGGTATACCCTCCTCAGGAATACATCATATATTTGGGAAATTTATTTGTTTGACTTGCAAGTGTTTCTTTGAATCCTACTTTCATAAAATACCCTTTTTCATCATGCTTTGATCATTAAAGAGTAACAGTCCAAATAATATCAGAATGAAATAAAAATCAATGTATTTCAACTCTAAGAATAACTTTGTACCACACACATTAGGGGGTATCTGTTAACAATAAAATTAACACCCTTGAGAGTGTTGGTCTGAGAACAATATTTTACTTCACCCACAACATGAAGATTATAGTTTTTTGAACAATTGACCATTGCTTCCACAAACGAAGAAATGTTTGAAGGTAAGGTGGCTCTAAAGAGGCCAAGTCCGAGACCACTTAAGGTCCACATCCCAATTCCTATAACCCACACAGTGGAAAATTCCTAACATGGGCATTAATTGTCCTAGAAATATTGGAAGTCAAATTGAATGCCTACAAACTAAGGAAAGTGGGTTTTTTAAAGGAAATAATCGAAAACTTCAAAAATCCTAAATCCCACATTCATTATGAAAGATGGGATGCTCAAATACAAATCCTATAAATGGAAGGCATGCGAGGTGAATTAAAGGGGACAAGAGTGAAAAGCAAAGGCATGCTGTAGGATTTGGAGGCTAGAGATAGAATATTTTTCATATCAAGAGTTTTGTTGATCATTAAATTTGATGGAGAAGGATAGTTTAGAGAAAGGGAGAAAGGGATTCACCCATTATTAGGTTGTAATCAATTTCCTCTCAGTTTAATATGATGCAATTAAAATTTCCTCTAAATATTGTGTTTCAATCCATGCTTGCTCCATGCATTTTTGCAACATTTAGTAGATAGATTTTGTGCTTTTTATTTTGAAGTTTTTTAAGAGCTAGAGGTAAGGAACTAGCTAAATACTTCTAATCGAGGCCTAAATTCCATGCAGGTTGGAGCAAAAGGATCTTCACCAAATGGAATGATGCAAGAGCTAACCTCCTCCCTTCCCTCTCTCTCACCTTTGAAAAAGTGTATAAATTTCAGAAAATTATCCATTATTGCATATATTCTGTTAGCAGGATTCAACCTCCCTGTAGTTAAGGATGCAAAGGCTATAGACAAGTCCCTTCAGTCAAATATACCAATAGACTAGTTTTTTCAATGAATGAATACCATGCACATGCTAGGAGAATAGCCCCATGAGAAGATTTTGGAGAAATATGCATGCCCGTGTAAAAATTGTCTTAGTGGGAAGATCACAAGAAGACAAGTGATGTTTGAACATATGTTGAGATTCAGTCATAGCGGTATAAGCCCTTCCCTCAAAATAGTTGTCCAGGTAGTATAGCATTGAAAAGCATGAGAGATGTAGAGGGAAAAAACATAGTTGAAGAGGAAACAAATTCAGATGAAAAGGAAACAATCTTAGATGAAGGGGTTGAAATTGATAGAATGATGAATGAGGGTTTTAATGATGTCTAGCACAAAGTGATGGAGGATTATTCAAAACCTATGTATGGTATCTGCAAGTTAAGTCATTTGACAATAATCCTTCTAATTATTAATTTTCAAACGGTGCATGGTTGGACAAATGATAGTGTTAATGAGTTACTGGCATTGTTATATCAATTGTTACCACCTAACTACACATTGCCGACAAAACGAAGTGCACGTAAAATGAAAAATTAATAATCTAGGATTAAGATATGAGAACATACACACATGTGTGAATGGTTGTGTATTATTTCACAAAAATAATGAATGTGAGACCAAATGTTTGAAATGTAAAGAACCGAGGTATACACCAGGTTTGAAATGAAATCAAGCACCTAGAAAGGTTCTTCGCCACTTTCCTATATTTTCACGGTTAGTTCGAATGTATAGTTGTCGAGACATTGCTGATATTATGCAATGGGATGCCCAAAATAAGAAAATTAATTGAAAACAACGGTCTGTTGTTGATTCTAAGATGTGGATGGAATTTCACAACAGATTGCCTAGTTTTAGATAAGATCCTTGTAATATAAGGTTGGGTTTAGTTGTAGATGTGGTGAACCCATTCTCAGAACAGAGTAGTAAATGGTCAACTTGGCCAGTGTTTTTGATAAATTATAGCTTACCTCCATGGTTAGCAACCAAACCATTTTTCTTGATGTTGTCATTAATTATACGAGGAAAGAAAAGTGTGACTTCAGATACAATTGATGTTTATTTAGAGCCATTATATGATGAGATATAAAAATTGTGGAAAGGAATTGAAGAAATTCAAATGTCAAGGGACAATGATTCAATCTATTTCACTTTAAGAGATTCTTTATTGCTTACGATACATTATATTTCCTTCATATGGCACATTGACTAGTCTCAGTGTTCATGGACGCAATGGATGTCCAACTTGCATCTTTAAGCCTTTTGTGAGGCACTCAAGTAGTCTGCATAAGTGTATTTATTGCATACATCATGCTTACCTTAAAATGGAACATCCATACTGTTAACAAAAGTCACGTTTCGATGGTCATGAAGAGAAGCATAAAGCACCATCGACAATAACAAGTGATTACATTATTCAAAATGGAGAAAAAAGAATGCAATTTATTGAAAATAGTTGCATTCTTGGTAGTAAAAATGATCCAGTTAGTGAAAATGGTGTAAAACGATTGTGCATATTCTATAAGTAGCTTAAGTTTAAGCATATAACATGTTATCACTAGAGTTTGCACCTAGACTAATCAGGTTCAAAGTTTAGATAATCTTAAAGTTCCCTAAAGGATGACTAGGTTTTTTGGATTACAAATCTATATAAGTGAAATGAAGATCATGCTAAGATAACTAAAATGACTAAACAATAGATGTAAATCAATCATAATCAAAGATTAAAAATACTGTGAGTATGAAGTTATACAAAGAGTGAGAGAGTTCAGTTCATATATATGATAAAAATTTCAAATAATTCATATGAATTACAGGATAAATAACCTTTATCAAGGAACATAATCATGAATAAGACGTTTAAACTAAACATAAACATTTATCATGATAAATTTTAAAACAACATTGGCTCATCTCGAATATAATCATTCTATAACAATCTTTATATAAACTGAAAATGAAATACATGCTNATATATATAAACTAAAACAATTTGAGATCCAAACTTTACGGATCTAAATGACCCAAAATAGAAAAACTAACTCGTCTCTGATTTAGATCGAATGACTCACAACATAAATTGACACCTGGTACTAACAAATGTCCAATATTATTGACATAACAGATATATCATAAAAAATATATAGAAGGTATGACCTGTATCTTGAGTTGGATTTATACATGATCAGTTACAACTTCCTAGCTGCTTCAGCTAGTATAGTCAAACCATCCAATGCTTGTGACCTTTTCTATAGTCGAGAATGTTTTGCTTCCATGGATCGAATTTGGTCTTGAAGTTATGTATTTTTTCCTATGAGTTCCTCATTTTTCTATTTTGTATCCATATTTATCCATCGTACTTATTTAGATATTGTGATGATCTCTTGATAGTTGGCATCAATCTCTTCCAGATCCTCCCTTAACGTTTTGTTAGAAAACATTAACTTCTCACTTGAATCATTTAGATATATGTTTTGTTCTTTAAGGTATTGCAAATATTTTTTCAATACCTAAACTTATGATAATGATTTCATCATCTCTTGATGTGAAGGATCTTCTTCAATCTATGAAGGCCTTCAACATGTACCAACTTCAAATTCAACCACTTTTTGTTTACCTTTTAGACTTCTTTAATCAAATCGGGTGCATGCATTGATTATTCTTAAATTTATCCAAGGGTTTGATTTGTTGTATGATAGCTTTTGTCTGGAACTTATAGCTCTCATCACTGGAATAATCCTCTATTATAGTCACACTATATTTTTGAAATTTAGGGTTTAGAATGGCCTTCATGTTCATCCTTAACTTGTCCTTTGATCTAGTTTTTTGCCTCCAATTGTTTTCGAGACTATATGCAATAGGGGTTTCATTATTTTTTGAATTTGATGAAAACTCTTGGATCATATCATTTTCCATAACATCCCTAGGAGTATTAGGAGCAGTGAAATCTTCTTTTTGAAATTCAATAATCAGCTTCCTCTGTACCTTTGTTCTAGAAGTATCTGACAAAGACATGTTTACTGCATCAAATACCTTTATTTCTTGTTCATTTCCACCTTTATCTACCTTTCTATTCTGTCTTCTATATTGTTTTCTTATTTATTTGTCATCATCACACATTTTGGCTTCGGGCTCAAAACCATACCAAAATATAAAATACTATCAAGGTCTATCAATTTTTTCCAACTGAGTGGTTGTTAGAAGTTTAATTAGGCCACGATTAAATACTAAATGACAAGTGTGATCATGGTGATTCCTTATCCGTGTAACCATATTCTCTATATTTTTAAATACGTAATAGGGAAAATTTAATTTGGATTCACCGTTTAAATGCGGCAAAATTTTTAAATGATAGTTGAACAAAGTTGCGAACCGACCTTCACATGTTATAGAATGCTAGATAATGTTGAGAATGTCTCTCCATTCAGGATTAATATTGTTTAACATTTTTATCATATTGGGGATAAATCTCTCCTTGTGAGGCTTTAAGAACATATTGACCATATTCCTTCAGAAAACCTGCTAGAATCATTCTTCTTTAAACTGAATTCAAACTGTTTTATTGGGCTGGAGTCTTATGTACAAAAACTGTAATGATTTATACAACGAATATAAATGCCTCATCAGTTGAGTATGTGTGAAAGTGTTTTAAAAACCACCCATTTACTCGGCCTGCAACTTCATCACCATCCATATTTTGTAAGACAAAAGTGTTATTTCCCAATCTCTTTACTATTGTAAAAGGTCCTAGCCATAAATTATCAAATTTTCCATGCTTACCTTTTTCATCATTTTGTGCATCCCATCTGAGAACAACATCACCAACCAAGAAAGTGTCTTTTTTTACCTTTTTATCAAAACTTTCCTTTACCTTGTTTTTTTAAGTTTCAGTTTTTTCCATTATTTCTTCTCTTTCATGCTGTAACTTGACTATCTTAAACATTCTTCTCTTCATTTCATCTGGTTCTTCCTCTATATCTTGAAAAACTTTTATTACTAGAAAGCTTAATTGCACAGGAAATATTGCATCAATTCCATAGACGAGTTGAAAAGGTGATGTTCCAATGGATCTTTTTACAGCTACCATGTCTGTCTAAAGAGCATATTTCAATTTGATGTCTCAAGCCCTTTTGTTCTTAAATATCATATTTTTTATACTATTCACAATAATCTTATTAGTGGATTCTTCTAATCCATTCCCATGAGGGTAATAAGGTGTGGAGTGTTTTAATATGATGTTATTTTCTTCACAAAATTTTACCATATTTCTAGATTTGAAGGATGGAGCTTTGTCTGTTACTAATTTCCTTCAACAACCAAATCTGCTCAAAATATTCTCTTGATGGAAGATAATGTTAACTTTAAATGTTTCTCTCCTTGTGGGAATCGCTTCCACCCACTTGGTAAAGAAATCAGTGGCATTCAAAATCCACTTGTGCTGGACACTAGAAGCAGGATGAATTTCACCTATAAAGTCTAAACCCTGTTGTTGAAATGTATCATTTACTGCAATTGGTTTTAAGGGTAAAGACTGCAACTTGCTTTTACTTGCAAATTTCTGACATTCAATGCAAGCTTTGACGTGGAGATACACATCTATAAAAAGAGTGGGCCAATAGTAACCAGCTCTTAAAATTTAAATGTTGTTTCTTTCCAATACTTATGTCCCCCACATGAACCCCCTTATAATTATGCAGTAACAACATCAGCCTTTGGTCTATCCAAACATTTAAGCCATATACCTCCAAGAAATTTCCAATATAAAACTTGATAAACTAAAACATATTTCAAAGATTTAAGTTTTAATGATCTTTATTCACTCTTATTCAGATCAGGAGGGCATTGTAAATGCGGAAGAAAGTAAAATTTTTTCCCATAACATGGAGAATCCAGATACCTGTTATAAATTTGTTCATTTTCATGTTCTGTTGATGAATCATGTATTGATTTTTCATCTACTAGATGAATATCTAAAACTTGATAATTTGATTTGATTCTACTAAAATTTTTGCTAGACTTTGTCCCTTTATCAATTTGGTAGGATTAATGTCAACATCATATTCCATGATTTTAGCTATCCATCTTCCTCTTTTCCCCTCACTGTCAAGCTGCACCAGAATCTCCTTAACTGCTATATTAGGAACATATGCTAAAATCTTTGAATGCAAAATATAAATCCTAAAGAATTTTAGAGCTTCGACTAATGCATAGGATTGCTTTTCCATTGTACTATACTTCAGCTCTGAATCTCTCAATGTTTTGCTAAAGAATGGAATTGGTTGTTCTAAATCATTTGAATTCTTTTGAAGTAGAACAACAACTATAGTATCTTCAGATGTGAATGGAAAATTTGAAAAATCTTTAGCAAAGTCAAGACTTATTAAAACTGGTGCTTCTATAAGTTCTTGCTTTATTTTTTCAAATCGTGACCTAGTCTTAGTTGACCACTTAAATTCTTTGTCTCTCTTAAGAATAGCAGTGATTGGTTTAATGATTTTTGCAAAATTAGGATAAACCATCTTAAAATTTTTATCTTTCCAAGGAAAGACTAAATTCGTCTCTTATTTCTGGGTGGGTTGATTTTCGGGATGGCCTTAACTCATTTTGGATCGATTTTATTCCTTCAACAGAGACTATATGACCTAAGAGCTTACCCTCTTCCATATAAAAATGAGACATTTTTGGATTCAAAGATAATCCATACTTCTTGCATTTAATAAAATTTTGTTTTAAATGCTTAAAATGTTCATCATCAGATTTGGAGAATATTGTGATGTCATCTAAATATATGACTACAAATTTGTTTTCTCACCAACAAAATTTATATCCATAGGTCTCTGAAATGTAGCACCTACATTCATGAGACCAAAATGCATTTTATCGTACATAAATGTACCCGAGGGAGTTGTAAAGGCTATAAATTCCTTATCCTCTGGTTGTACTGCAATTTGATTATAATTATAGAATCCATCAATCATAGATATTCTCTGGGAACCCACCACTCTCTATAAAATTTGATCAATTTTGGGCAAAGGATAATTGTCTTTAAGGGAGCATCTGTTCAAATTACATAAATACACACACAATCTGATTCCCCCATTCTTTTATGTACTAGTACCAAATTTGCTACGCGATATAAATATCTAAGAGGTATTATGCTCTTTGCATCTAAATTTTTTTTTACCTCTTTTTCAATAACGGGAAGCAATGTTGGATTAAGTCTCCTAATATTTTGTCTAAAACGCTTAGTATTTGGATTAAGAGGAATCTTATGTTGAGTTATACTGGTGTTGTATGTTTTTAGGTCTTCATATGACCAAGAAAAAATATCAACAAATTCTTTTAGTAGTTTCATGTATCTGTTTCTTTCCCTTTTTGAAAGTGGCTTAGATATATTAATCATTTTATGTTCATTTTCAGAGCCAATATTATAACTCAAGACATTTTATTCAATAGATTGTACTGTAGGTTTTAAAAAGGTATCATATTTTGAGAATAATCTTTCAAGAGGTACAAGCACTTTAGGAATAAAATTCCATTTTAGTTCAACTATCTCACGATTTCCAATTCAATTGTTTATGCATGAAGCTTTTTCATTCCAATCAATATCTTGATCTTGATCAATGAGTGAATTACAAAATTCATATGTTAATTCTAAAAATTCTTTAATCTCTTGATAATCATGAAAATCCTTCCAATGTTTGATATTATTTGGAACTGAAGGTAAGTATCTTACTTCAATTAGATAATTAAGATGAGTTAATTTTGGAATTTTAAAATAAGTTGCAAAATCCAATGAATCTATTGTTTGATTTTGATCTCTTGGAATGTAACTTATGTTGAAAGCTAAGAAAAAATTATCAATCAAACCCCATACCTCATTTTGGTATAATTTCAACAACAATTGTTTAACCTTATATACATCCTTCACTTCTTATGCTATTAATTCGGAGTCGTCAAACAAAGTAAGTTGTTGAATGCCTAAATATTTTGCAGCCCTTAATCCCATAATTAATGCCTCATATTGAGCAAAATTATTTGTTACTTGAAATTCCATCTTATACATTAAGGAAATAATCTCACCTCCACAGGATATAACTAAAATACCTGATCTTGTTCCTTCTTTACATGATGAACCATCAGAATACATATTCCATAAATAGTCTTGATCTTTCAATTTAGGCTAGACTATGTGTTTTTTCTCAACCTGTAGAATACCTATATTATCATCATTTAAATGCAGCATGAAAGAACCAAAATCTTCTTGAACTGAATAAATTGGATGGTTTGTACAATTTTTATTATCATTGACCAAGTATGCAAGATGTACTTCTCTATAAAGTCTTATATACTCACCTTCGAATACCAGTATTGTAGCATAATAAAGATCCATTTGAAGGGTTCCACATACCCTTTTTCCCAATATATTGACAATAACATATCGAATTTAGGAGAAACATTAGCTATGACTACATCTATGAGTACACTTTTCATTGACAACTATGTAAGATTGGCCACTAGATCCTTAATGAATCCAAGAAATTATACTACTCTAGAGTCAAAAGAATAGAGATCATGATAAGGCTTATTAATAGTAATCCATAAGGCTTCCATTACTGCTTTGGGTAAGATATTTTGTGAGCCATGATAATCTATAAGATAGTTGTGCATCATTTGATCATGGACTGCAAATGTGATATAAAATGGAGGAGGATAATCAAATTTATCGTGTAGTTATTCAAATGTTTTAGAACCAAAAATAATGGTTGGGTTCTCATCTTGAAAATTAATCACATATGAAGGGATATGATTATCTGAAGAATTCAATATCTTAAGAGTAGGCTCCCTATATGACTCATTCCTAACCAACTCAGTTAATGTAATAAGAATATTGATTTTGATAATTTCATGTTCCAAATTAAAATGATCAATTCTTCTTACTTCTTTTGTTTATGTAATTCTATTCCTACCTCCTTGTTGTTCCTACTTTTTCTCAAGGGGTATACCTTCTTTTCTAGGAACGTTCTTTACATTCTTCTTTCCTTGTGTTGTTTGCTTCATCCTAGACCTGTGAACATATGACTTTTGTTGCATCTCCTGACAAATTTTTTGCATATATGACTCTTGTTAAAAATAATATGTTCCATGATAATCAGCCTTCTTTGCATAATGATGTTCAAATTTAGTTGAAAACTGAGAAGAAGAAACATCATCAAACTGATCAATATTAGGTTCTAAATCTCTAGCTTCCATTTCATCTATTTCATAAAACCCATCATCTTGTAGCAAATTATTCTGAAAAGGAGGTTGTATTTTATGATCTTCATTGTTTGTCTTATCTCTAGGAAAAAACCTAGGATTGAATGTCCTTCTCAACTAATTAGCGTTTTTATTATCAGTATCCGTTACAAGATTATTTTGACTTTTATTTTCCGTTTCCAACCTACTGATTTTTGCAGATAATTTTTTTATAATTTTGGTCATGTCATCTATTTTACTATCTGCTACTTTTGTCCCTGAAGTAGTTGTTGACATTTCTTTTTTCTTCTTCTTGTCTTCTCCATGATTATATGACTTACCTCTCAATTTATTTGCTTCCATCAAATTAGATTCTACCTCTATGCCTATTTATTGCATATTTACTAAGGTATTGGCTCTTCTTTCCCTTAGAAAAAGAGAGAATTCAACATCAAAAGAATTAGCATAAGTTAACTTTGTAGATGTTTCATTAGGCTTGATCTTTGCAAGAATTTTACTATACATTTATTAAAACGTTTAGTAAAATTGGTGATGGTTTCCCCATGCTTTATTTTAAAGCTCCAAACATAGTAATATAATAGAGATAATCCTTAGTAGGTCCCCATTGCCTCATAAATAATTCTTATAAATCATTTATCCCATCAATTGAGTTTGGAGGCAATTCTCTAAACCACTTTCTTACTTTCCCATCTAACATATGAACAAATATCCTCATCCACACATCTTGATGTTCTATATTTTGGTTGTCAGCATAGCTACAATATGTATTCCAATGTTCTTTTATTGTAACGTCCCCTTGGACATTGAATCTTGGGAGATACTTCTAGTAATCGCCACCAGCAAGGGCATTTAAAGGTCGAGGTAAGACTAATGGGGTATATTTGCATGCTATTATATCATCCATCCTATTCGGAGGTGGAGCTTCCATATTTGGAGTAGCTTGAACTAAAGGTCATTGAACTGATATAGTAAATGGTTGTGTATATGAAGTAGTTGGTATTTTGATTCCTATTTGACTAATAGGGATTTTACTAGTCAAAGGTGTGTAAGGTGATGGAAAAGACTTTGAATAGTCAAATTGTTCTGAACTCAAGATTTATTCTTTAATATTCTCAGCTGATAGAGGATTTGTATAGACTGTAAAGCTATCAATTTGACTGGGATTCTGGAATTCAAGGATAAGGATGGATAAATATTCCTTCCCTTTTTATTATTTGATTGTAGGTAGGTTTGAAGAAGAATGATGATGAATAAATTCACATGATGACTCAGAAACTAATGTATCTTGAATAGTTTCTACTGTAAAATTTAGTCTTTGCCTAGATTACCTCAACAATTTCTCTAGATCTAAAACAACAATATACAAAGGAGATGAAGGATTTAACCCAGTTCCTATCTTCTTAGAAGCCACTGTGATGATTGTTAATTGCTAGTGAAGATGTAGTCTACAAGATTTTTGACTTTGTTCACCTTCCAAAATCAGATTTAAAAATTACCCAGGGAATATCTACTTCACTTCTATCCTCGAAAATGGCGCCAGAAGATGTTATCACTAGATTTTTCACCCAGACTAACAAGGTTCAAAGTCTATATAATATTAAAGTTTCCTAGTGGATGACTAGGTTTCTTTTCTTACAAATATATATAAGTGAAATGGAGACCAGGCTAAAATAACTAAAATGACTAAAAATTAGATGTAAATGAATCATAATCAAAGCTTAAAAAGGCTATGAGTATGAAGTTATACAAAGAGTGAAAGAGTTTAGTTCAGATATATGATAAACATTTCAAATCATTCATAAGAGTTCCAGGATAACTAACCTTTATTAAGGAACAAAATCATGAATAAGAGGTTTAAAGTAAATAGAAACATTTATCATGATAAATATTAAAACAAACATTGTCTCATCTCGAATATAATCATTCCATAACAATATTTATATAACTAAAAATGAAATACATGCCTGAAAGTATAATAGAAGCCTGATCTCCAACACCATTCCCTAATACCTCCTATTCTTCACCATTACATATATATACAATTTTTTTAAAACTAAAACAATTTGATATCCAAATTTTATGGATCTAAATGACCAAAAATAAAAAAATTAACTTCTATCTGATTTAGATTGAATGAATGATAACATAACTTGACACCTAGTACTAACAACTCTCCAATATTAATGACATAAAAACTATATTAAAAAATATATAGAAGGTATGACCTGGATCTTGATTTGGATTTATCCATGATCAGTTACAACTTTGTAGCTACTTCAGCTATTATCATAAAACCATTCAATGCCTGTGACCTTTTCTATAGTCGAGAATGTTATGCTTCCATGGGTCAAATTTGGTATTGAAGTTATTTATTTGTTCCTATGAGTTCCTCATTTTTCTGGTGTGTATCCCTCTTTATCCATAGTACTTATTTAGATATTGTGATGAGATAATGATAGTTGGAATCAATCTCTTCCACATCCTCCCTTAACCTTCTATTAGCAATCCTTAACTTCTCACTTTAATCATTTAGATATCTATTTTTTTCTTTAAAGTATTGCAGATATTTTTTTAATACCTCAAATTTTGATAATGATTTCATCATCTGCTGATGTGTGGGATCTTATTCAATCTATGAAGGCCTTGAACATGTACCGAATTCAAATTCAACCACTTTTTGCTTACCTTTACAAGCTTCTTTAATCAAATCGGGTGTGTTAGCACCCTGTAATTTTCCTATGGTTGCTGTGGGAAGTCAGAGGGGTAACCATTTCAAACTAGCTTTAGATTGCATTCTAGCCAACACAGTCAGAGAGGGATATATTTTGTCATGGTAGCCATTCACATACACATTTGTATTTAACGAGCAAGCAAAAGACTAGATTTCTGCAAGTAACAGGACAATTACAAAATAAAGGGTGGAAAGACAAACAAAATCAAAACCATTGGGAGATGGATTCACGACCTGAAACGTTTAAGGATATTACAACATGAAATAAACATTGGTTTTATCTTCAATGATATGAGGCAAAGTAAGTGTAGCATTTAGCAAACTATCCTTTAAGCGGTGGTGTGAGGAAACATAAAATCCCAACACGGCAAGGGGCACCTATCAATGGATGAATCCCTTGAAACACCTTTAGCAAAAAATAACACAGGGAAACAGCTGAAACATAGCACCTATCAATGGATGAGTTCTATAGCATCTATTACATTCACATTACAAATACGATTTCTAATGGAGGAGCGCTTAATAGAGAGCGAATTCCTACATACTAATCTAGAAATGTATTAGCAGAATAACACATGTGAAAATGAAATAAATAGAGAGAGTACAAAGTAAATACAAGCACTGTGATGAATCTCATAAACATAGAGAAATATATTCATTACTGCTCCCAAAAATGTTGCAGAGCTACAAAAACCGGCGATGATGCCTCAAAAATGAAAATCAGTCCAACCTCTATCCTCCTTTGGGGATGTTCTATTTATAATGCGTTGTACCCCCAGGATACGTCCCAAAACAGGGTATCAAAATGGTTACAAAAATATTGGATTAACCTAGAACGATCATATCAAATCCTAACAAACTATAGCAGATGGCAGATTCGTCACTATTTATTTCCAAAATGAGCGACATGATGTGTATCGCATGAGTTGGATCAGGATGATGTGATGATGCTTGGGTGTAGGATTTCTTGTTTTGACAGTGACATTTCAGCATCAATGGATTTATTCCATCTTCACTCCTTCTGACGTACAGGCTTGAACTAGCCCGATGACCCCTTTCCACTTCTGTTCGTGCATGCCATCGGTCAGGAATGTCCATACTTCTTCTCAATTGGGCTCTCTCTTTGGAAGATTTTAAATTCCCTCTGAACACTATTAGGTTTTCATATCTTGAGGTGACCACCCTATTATTCATAGTGCTAAATCCTTTACATGCTTTCCATTCTTGTGGGCTCTCGGTTGCTTGTACTTCTCACTCACCAAGACTAGCTTCTTCCTCCATGCCATGCCTATGCAATATGCCTTTGGGTTTGTCATCACCTTCACTGTAGTTGGAATTATGAACTTATGAAAATGATGACAAAAATCTCCTTTTCTTTCTTCCCTCATACGAGCATCCGTTTAGACCACCCATCCCTAGCAATGGATACTATATATCATGATGGTGGCATCCAAGGACCCGTCTGGAGGTTTTGGCAGGATACCCATTTGATCAGAGACCCCAAGCACCGATGCTGTAGAAATATTTCATTTTATTCGGACACATTGTCCTCGCCAGCTTCAGAATTTTGTTCTAATGTGATGAACATCTCTCCATCGGCCTTACTGGTGCTAAGAACCCCTTCTAATGGAATAAACATCTCTACCCCAATGGATGGGACTATTGTAACAAAGTGGTCTGGGAACAACCGAAAACCTTTGTCACACCCAATGGCTAGAAGGATGCAGTGTATCATAGGAACCTCAAGCGGACTGATCATTGTAAGCCTAGTAGCAGGGCCCTTAGGCTCCCTATAAAAAAGGCATGTTGTCATCCTTATCCTCCACAGATATTCACTTAATTTGTCTCCCTGGTAGATACTAGGTGGTGGTGTTATAACGAGCTAGATGAAGGATCTTGGTGAGGATCCATCAACCTCTCTCATGCACCATTGTCGAGTGATATACTGACACACTAATGGTCATGTGGGCCTTCAATCAAATTTATTATGTTGAAGTGCTAACTGTGTCGCCCCCCTTGTTCCAATCCAATCCCCCTATTTGTGGAAGTGACCTTTAGCCTCACTCGTAATCTCCTTAAGGAGATCTCATCAAGGGTGGATTTGACATTTGCCACTTCACTGATCCATTAGCTAGCCTGGAATTCAGTGCCTCGCTCCCTTGAAATACGGTGTGTATAGTCACTCACGTCCTCTGTTAAGTAATCATTTTGGCACCCATCCTTATTATGCATGTCGAGAAGTGAACCGCAAGGACCCTAGACCTAATTTTTGCATCGTCGATGTCACCTATCCCATCCTGACTAGGTGGCCCCTACCACACTTCGCAATCCTCCTGTTGATTAACCTCCATGCATGTTCCTATCATGAAGTAGATCAAAGATGTTGGTTAATCGCTTTGCTGAATCTACGCCATTGAAAGTGAGGGGGCCTATAAGGTTTCACATTGCCTCCTTCCCCTATCGGTCATGCACCTTCTTGCTACGACCTCAATCAGGGCCTTTGATTAGATTCTTACCTGATCACCACAGTCCAAACATGTGGGGCCTTCCTCCATTTCATGACCATCTGCTTCCTTATCCATCATGCAAGTTGAGATGGTGTGAAGGTTCTCCACCCTTGATCTTTCTGCTATGGGAGATCCCGACAGTTTGATCTAGGTGGACGTTCTTGGAGGTCAAGACCTTGACACAATATTATGTTCCCTACATATTCCATCCTGAGGGAGCATATATACGGTAGATATGGTTGGAAAATGATCATGGCCATTGGGGAGGTGTGTGAGCCACATCTTTCGTTCTCCTTCATAGCTTATTTCTCGGTGCGCCTCCTCCGTTGTGAAATCCTCAACCTCTGTTGCTCTATGTTGGCTGCTCCTTGTGGTGACTAGTTCTTCCTGGGCTCACTTGAGTGCCAAGGGGTCACTAGATTCTTCATTTGGGCTTAATATAGGATTCTTAATCTACCTTGAATTTGTGAAGATGAGAAATTTTTTGAATATACCCCCTCCTGATAGCCCATTATCATGAGCGCCTATTCAAAATTTAGCACGAGTGCTAACAAGGTGTATGCATTAATTATTCTTGAATTTGTCCAAGGGTTTGATATATTGTATGATATCTTTCCTCTGCATCCTGTAGGTCCTCATCACTAGAAAAATCCTCTATGACAGTCACTACATATTTTTGAAATTTAGGGTTTAGAATGACCTTCATATTCATCCTTAACTTGTTCTTTGATCTGGTTTTTGGCCTCCAATTATTTTCAAGACTATCTACAACAGGTGTTTCATCATTTTTTGAATTTGAAGAAAACTCTTGGACCATATAATTTTCCCTAACAACCCTAGGAGTATCAGGATCAATGAAATATTCTTTTTGAAATTCAATAATCAATTTCCTTTGTACCTTTTTTCTAGAAAGATCTGACATAGACATGTTTACAACAACACATACCTTTCTTGGTTGTTCATCTCCACCTTAATCTACCTTTCTCTTCTGTCTTCTATAATGTTTTCTTATTTGTTTGTCATCATTATGCATTTGGGCTTCAGGCTCAAAACTGGACCAAAATATAAAATTCTTCCAAGATCTATCATTTTTTTCCAACTCAGTGGTTATCAGGAGTTTAATTAGGCCATGATGAAATACTGAATGACTGGTGTGAGCAATGGGATCCCTTAACTATGTAACCATCTTCTCTATACTTTTAAACAGGTAATAGGGAAAACTTAATCAGGATTCACCATTTAAATGCAACAAAACCTTAAATAACACCTGAACACAGTTGCAAACCAGCATTCATGGGTTATATAACACTGGATAATGTTGAGAATGTCTCTCCATTCAGAGTTAACATTGTTAAATGAATCCCTTTTCCCCAATATAGCTTCTAGAAACCAGGCAATAAAAACCTGCTTAAGTCAACCTTGAAAAGGTGCTTCTTAAACCACCTTTATCCTTCAGTAGCTATGCCCATTTCCTCTGCTATTGTGGCCTCGTGAACCTTAAACTTTAGGGCTTAAAAATTAACCACATAATATTTGTAATTATTTATGAAGGAATTCATTATCTCTAGGTTATGACCTTTGAGTTTTTCACACAAGGAAAACCATCCTGCGTTCTTCATGATCTCTTCACACCTAGGGAATTCTTCGACCCATTTAACATTGTCTGGTTCTAACTTGAAAATTTTCCCATTGATATTTTTCATCATCGCCATTGTGATTCTACTAGATCATATCTTTGAAATTGGTGAACTTATTTCCTATTCAAAATATGCTTAAGCAAATAATCTATCCACAAAATATCAATTAGCAGGCCTATACTATTTATGTTAATGTAAACAATTGGAATACAAATATTGGTTCATACATTTGAGAATATCAACACCTTCATGTAACATCAATGCCATAATAAATAGAAACTCCTCCCTCCATCACATGTCCGGGATTTTTTCAGTACCATAATGAAGAGGAACTCCTCTCTCAATCACGTGTCCAACATATGCCATATGTCCTTAAACACTTCCAAGTGTAAACAATCCAGCAGCACCAACCTATCACTCATTATGAAATGCACTGTCAAAATGTACTATTAACTATTAATGTAATATAACCATCAAAATATACCTTATTTATTGAAATTGGACACATGAATCCTTCATAAGTTAGACTTAATCAAGCTATGCATAATTTTAATAAAGATTAGAACTTTAAAAGATTATTGAAAATGAGCCATGTTTATTCTAATTATCATAACAAATAAATAAATGATAAGGTAAAAATTTTAGGAATCTAAAAACTAATTTAAGGGATCCTCATGTATTTCAAGAAGAAAACAACTTCTAGGAAATATTTTAGGGTAGAACTATGATGCAAATATAGAGATAACATAACCATTAGGCATATTGTTGACTTTATGCATACTGAGGAAAATATAGCTTTTGTTATTATAGAAACTCTTTTTGGTGCATATGATATAGTGTCATCATGCCTATACCTTCAAGAAATAAAGATTTGTCAAAATATTTGGGTTGAAAAATATGGTGATGGAAAATATAGAAAACCTATTGCTCCTTATGTTTGGAAAAAGGAACAACGTGCACAATTCATAACGTTGTTGTCTCATAATCGCTTTCCTATTGGATATGTGAGTAGTAATGTTAGAATACAAATTGACAATAATGGCTTAAAATACCTCAAGAGCCATGCCTATCACGTCATGATCGAGGATATTTTACCTACTGCAGTCATATCAACTTTGGAAAAGGGGCCAATATTGACAATTATAAGGTTGGGACTAATATTGAATAAAATAAGTATGCATGTGTTAGATCCTTCAAACTTTGATATTTTAAGGGGAGAGGAGGTTGAAGTCCTTTTCTTATTGGAACGGGAATTTGCACCAACAATATTCAATATTTCTATGCATCTTCTTATACATCTAGAACATGAACTAGACCATTGTGGCCCGATAATATCGAGATGGATGTATCCTATAGAATGATATATGAAGGTTCCGAAAATGTTTGTTTGTAATAAGGCAAAACCAGAAGGTAGCATGTGTGAGGGATATTCAATGCAGGAGGCCATAGGACTTTGTATAGAATATATGAAATACTTTAGTAATGTCAATGGATGTGTATGGCATGATGACGAAGACGAGAGAGTTGTAGGAAAATTATTATAAGGAAATGGACTGTTGGAATATATTAAACCCACTCATAACTTAGGATAAAATAATTAATCATTATTTAATTAATTATTCACCCACTAGCTTAATTAGTTGGCATCCACTTGCACCTTAAAGTTAATACATTGAATCTATATCCTAGTAATGATTTATTTCTAATTATGGGTTGATATTGACCACCTTTTGACCATCCATAATTAGTATATAGGACTTTACAGCATATTCTGCTTTATTCTGCTTTTTCTGCTTTTCTATGGATAAGATAAAAGCTAGTCAACTAGGAAACTGAGAGCTTTTGTTTCCAACCCATCGTCCATTAGTTTTTCTACATTTTCTAGGATTAACATGTTTTTTCTATCTCCTTGAAAACTCACTCATGTTTTTTCCAACTTGTGAGGTCGTTGATAGATTTGGGAAGTGCTTTACCCACTTATGGGGGTTTACTATATTTTGGTAAGTCAGCCTTTTTGAGATTTATGAGTTGTTTCCATACAATTCAATTTTCCTATGAGGGATGTACTATTTATGTACACTATTATTCATCATTATTCAATGGAAGGATACACACCAACATTCATCTCTTCATTCATGTGATTCAGTCTCTTTTCTTCTCTCTATTTTTCCTGTGTATGCTTATGAGAATTCTTAGTAGCAAGATCTATTTCCTATGCTTCTTCTTAGCATAATTGCTCATAGAATTGATATATTATTTCTACATGGTATTAGAGCTACAGGGAGCACAACCTTGCCATATTCTATAGTATCAGGGTTTATCAAGTTCTACAGAGCCGAGGAGCGCTTCCAGTCTCCTATCCCTCTCTGAAGAAGAGCTTGTCTAGCTTACAAGATTTTCTCCTAGTTTGTTTTGCAGGTTTCAGAGAGTATCTCTTAGAGAATATCAAAAAATTCAATATGGATTCAAAGTTTCCTCTACTATCTCCTATCAACTATGCTTATTGGAAGCCAAAGATGAGTGCATATTTGAAGAGGCAATGTCTCTTTGATGTCTCCATTGGTGCATTGATTGAACCCAAGTCTTCTGAAGAGAAGATTGATTGGATAAATAATTGTGATAGAGATTATAGAATTATGTGTTTGGGAATGTCTCCAAATATATATCATCTCATAGATTCTGCTGAGTATCCATTTGAGCTTTGGAAAATTTTGGACAAAGCTTTTGGTTTGCAGGAAATTGAAGATGAAGCATGGAGTGAACCTAGCATCTCCTCTTGTTCTCTTTCTTGAGATTTATTGGCCTCTACATTCTCTGATGAACTTGATCATGATGAATAATTTTCTCATACATTTCATGTTTCTACTGCCCTCTTTGATTCGAATGCTTCCTCCTTCAATGAAGAAGCAAATATTGAAGAGCCATCTTTTTTTGTCTCTCTTGAAGGTGATTTTTCTTCTTGTGATGCTATTGATGAAAAAGAAGTAACATATGGAGCTGCTGCTGATATTTATTATGATCATATAACCCATTCATTGTTCTCTAAATATTCTATCTTATATTCTGATATCTATGTGCCAAATTCTTCACACCTTGTGCATACCTCTCTCATTGATGGTGCGCAACCCAGTAATTTCCAGGATGTTTGCTTAGCCAAATCAAGCATTATTTGTGTCATACCACTTAACTTAATTGATTTAATATGCTTCATCATGTCCTCCTTTGTTCTTGGAATCAATACTCAGAGCCTTCTTAAATATTTTGAACATCTCCTTATTTCCCCCTTTCATACAAAGGATTCATTACCAGTGTATTCCCATGAGTATATTGATCTGCTTATATGTGATCCTTTGGATTCTGATTTAGAATAATATTTGCAGGTTTATACACATATCATACCACCATCCATACCATCTACCATAGCTCTTAATAATCCTAAGACTATACAAATCCCTAGTTCACTAGTTGATTCCTCATTGGTCTCTTATGCAGTGATATTTATCTTACATGATTTGAAGTCTTTCCTAACTTTGAGTGGATGGTTATCCATGAAATTAGTAATATATGGACTGATATTAAACATTTTTTGATCCATTCTAAACACTTATGGTTCAGATCTTATGCCCATCCATCATTCATATTTTTACACCTATCTGTTTTCCCCAGTTGCTCATAATTTTCCTAGTGTAGCCCTATATCCTCATGGAGCCACTGAATCCTTTTTCCTTGCTGTTCCATAAGCTAATATTTATGATATATCAGAGTTTTATAAGCCTCATATCAGATCTATACAGGTGCTACATCATATTGGAATATTGACATGTGATTCACATCACAATTTTGCAACTATTTAGGGAATTGGGTGTGAAATAAATTGCCTTATTTTTTGTACTCTTTGGAAAGGAGTATGCACAGATCTCTTTTCCATTTCAGATTATGTTGGAAGATTAGAGTTTGACAGAAAAAATAATCATTCAGATAATTCTCCTACTTCATCAGTTGATGAGATACAAGGAGTCTCTCCTCTTCCTTCTTGCAGGTTCTACACTCCAACGCATGATCATGGAGTTCATGATTTCTTCAGCAATTCCTTCATCTAGAAGCAATTCAGTTAGCTCATTAAAGTGAAGATGAAGATATGTTGAAGACATATTTCAAATTTTGTGCCTTTTCCTATCTTGAGGGAAGATTTTCCCCATGTGGTTTTTCCTCTTTCCTCACTTTTCTGGACATAATAATTGTTAAAGGGTGACCATAGCCTTGTTGTTCCCAATATGCATCCATATGTATCCATATTTATTTTCATACCATCATAAAGTTAGAATTATAGGGGGGTGTTGGAATATATTAAACCCACTCATAACTTAGGATAAAATAATTAATCATTATTTGATTAATTATTCACCCACTAGCTTAATTAGTTGGCATCCACTTGCACCTTAAAGTCAATACATGCCATCTATATCCTAGGAATGATTTATTTCTAATTCTGGGTTGATATTGACCACCTTTTGACCATCCAGATTTAGTATACAGGACTTTATAGTAGATTCTACTTTATTCTGCTTTTTCTACTTTTCCTGCTTTTCTATGGATAAGATAAAAGCTAGTTAACTAGGAAACTGGGAGCTTTTGTTTCCAACCCATCCTCCATTAGTTTTTCTCCATTTTCTAGGATTAGCATGTTTTTTCCATCTCCTTGAAAACTCACTCATTCT
Organism: Pseudotsuga menziesii; assembly: GCA_001517045.1. Classification (NCBI taxonomy): domain Eukaryota; kingdom Viridiplantae; phylum Streptophyta; class Pinopsida; order Pinales; family Pinaceae; genus Pseudotsuga; species Pseudotsuga menziesii. Next base: position 25,014 of record LPNX010102434.1, on the reverse strand, counting down.
TTTTCCAACTTGTGAGGTCCTTGATAGATTTGGGAAGTGCTTTAGCCACCTATGGGGGTTTGCTATATTTTGGTAAGTCAGCCTTTTTGAGCTTCATGAGTTGTTTCCATACAATTCAATTTTCCTATAAGGGATGTACTATTTATGTATAATATTATTCATCATTATTCAATGGAAGGATACACACCAATATTCATCTCTTCATTCATCTGATTTAGTCTCTTTTCTTCTCTCTATTTTTCTTGTGTATGCTTGTGAGAATTCTTAGTAGCAAGATCTATTTCCTGTGCTTCTTCTTAGCATAATTGCTCATAGCATTGATCTATTATTTCTACATGGACTTCACTTGAAGCTATCAATTGAGGAAAGAGTTGCGATACATGCAAATGTTCTTCAAAACACATCCTCATTTGATCAGTGGCGTAGGTGAAATATTATTTACATGATATTTTATTTATTTAATTTCATAGAATAGTTAAATTATTAGCCGCTCTTACTATCTTGTATGTTCATATTCTATGTATAAAATACAGAGAAGAGACTTAGACAGGGAATTGGCCATATTGAAAGAGAATCCTCCAGGATTTGAATATTGGAGATGGTTCTTTTCCAAAATTTGATGAGTGAATTGTTGATGTAATTAGTGATGCATAACAAGAAGGTCAGGATTTGACGATTGAGGAAATTGAGCTTTCACGACCTCCAAGTTTAATAACTACTTCTTGCAGTGGGATGTGGTCCTATGGTAGTCATTTAAGAGTGGAAGAAAATGACATATGAAAGGAAAATTGTGATTGTATTGTTAGTGTTGAATTTCATCACGACATTGAAAAGAAAATTTATGTTTGATTCATGCAGAAAATTATTCAATTTGATTAATGGTGAGACTAGTCCCATATTATTGAAATGTAAGTGTATCAAACCATCTACAATGCAACATGATGATTATGGATTTTTACATGCAAATACATGCCAAATTTTATCAAAGACTGATTAGTTGTATGTTTCCCCTCTTCAAATTACCCAGTCATTTCTAATTGATTATCTAACAATCCTAGGATGGTCATATGTCATTCACATAGAGTCTCATTCCAAAAGGAAATTCATGGAATATCGTGATATAATGGTCGATGAGCAATTTACTAGTTTACAAGAAATAATGGAAAAAGAAGATGAAGATGACAATATAGATGTATTTGAAGAAGACAATTTCATTCCCAATGAAGAGACTCAAATAGAGAATGTAATACATGGTAAGGTTAATATTTTGGATGAGGACTATGGAGAAAATAAATCAGATGCATATATGAGTGATCAGGATTGTGATATTGATGGCAATGAAAATCATGATGATGATGATTTTTCACCTTAAATTTTTCAAATAAACTTTCTGTTGATGTATATGTAACTTCAGAATGTATTCTTCTATATATTTTATATTATTGTAACCCGATGTTTATTCTGGGATGTTTCTATTATGTATTTGAGTCATGTGGTCATGCCTCGATGTTCCGATCGGGAGGATTATAATGTAAACAAGTCATATCAAGTCATTGGGTAAGTCCCCACTGTTTATGGGGCACTTGAGTTATTATACACTAATTAAGGTGTAGGCTCGAGTAGTAATTATTAGGTTGAGTGCACTTCAAGTCAATAGAAGAATATAAATAGGGAGTGAGAGTCTCTCTATTTAATACTTGTGACTTAGCTCTCTTGCTCTCTCAAGTGTGGCGCACTTTTGGAGAAGGAAATTCTTGGGCTTGACAGAAGACAGAAGGCTGCTGTTGTGAAGGGAGGTCATCTTACTATTTTGGGATCACATCTTGTGGTGATACTATCTTAGAGGAAGTTGAGGGGTTTTCTCCATTTATGGTTTCCCCTCCTAAAATCTTTGTGTCTCTTGTCTCTTGTGATGTGCTTATGTGATTGTTGTGCTTGTTATTCTCTCAGTGAAAAGATCTTATTATAATGCTAGCTTAAATGTTGAAAAACTAACATGGTATCAAAGCTAACCTGAGAAGAAGACATTGTGCAGCTACAGGAACTAGGGCTTCCTATTTTGTGGATCTTTCTCCACATATTTTCAGCACAAGTATGCTAGGATGACTCTCCATTGAAGGGTGCAGGTGCATCTTTCTGTCGACACAGAATTCAATTTCAAGCATTTTCAGTTTCGATGTGGAAATTAGGGCTTTCTACAGAAGAGGAATTTTTGGGTGAGACCAGCATAGGATTGTTATCCTCATCAAAACCGAAATTTAGAGACCTGGATCAGTAAATTTGGTTGGGTAAATCTCTGGGAAAGTCAAACCCTAGTTTGACCCTGAGCTAGGAGAAACCCTAAATACTAAAACTGCTACGTTTTGGTACAGTCACTATATTCTGATATTGGCGAAGTATCAGAAGCTGAATATTTCAGGGGCCTAATATAAAATCCTGATGAACACTGTGTAAAAAGGGAATACTCTGATTCGCTATATTATGGGAGATATGATCTCTCCAAGTTAGGGTTCCAGCCTCTTCCAGAATTCATCCCTAAACAGGACACCTGGGGAGATCTGCTATATCTTAGGCTACAAAGGTCCAAATGGAATTCTTGAAGATGTTCCAGAAAGGGAACATACTGCACTTTCTATGGTCTGAAGGTCAGACTCAGAAGATGAACCAGTGACACGTGGAAGGCCGTACAACTTCGCTGTTCTGAACAGTCCAGTAACAGGTCACCTTGGGAAAAGGATCATAAGTCCCAAATTGTGAAATCAATTATGATGAAAACTGTGGTTTTGGATCAGGGACATGCGAGGTTACCTCAGTAAGAAATTTTGAGACACAGAGGATCAGTAATTTCAGAGATATTACAGAAACAGTAATAGGA
>LPNX010102434.1:0-18300 GCA_001517045.1 Pseudotsuga menziesii | reverse complement strand
TCTTGTCTCTTGTGATGTGCTTATGTGATTGTTGTGCTTGTTATTCTCTCAGTGAAAAGATCTTATTATAATGCTAGCTTAAATGTTGAAAAACTAACACTTTCACTATGCAAATTGGATTTTATTGTTTTTGGACATCTGATTATCTAATGGTTGTACTACAATATGCACTAAGCTTTGTATGGATTTTAAAGTTTAGGCAGGAAATGGGATTAGCCAAAGATTTTTTTTTGTTACTATGCAATGTTTCAAATATGAATTCCTTTTGATCTTTAATATCAAATTTTGTTTGAGAAATCCTATGAATGGATGTTTTTTAGTTTCAATGTTAACAAAAGATGAAAGAATTATTCTTTGAATGTATGCCATCATGATGGTCAAGGTAAGGAGATAGAAATCAAGGTTTAGTTTCCTAAACAAATTGCATCAAAGTTGACTTGTTCACAAACCATCACCAATTCAAGACTAGTTGATAGTTTAAATAGTGGTCCAAGTATTACATTGTGATGTCAACCTTTTATTTTCCCATGTACTAATGAAGTTTTTTATGAGAAATGTTGGACATAAAAGGCTATGAAGAACAAGGCGATGAAACATAAAAGTGGCCAAAACAATGGTGAAAATGTTGTATATTATGAGCATGTTTGTAAAGAATAGATCACACGAAATGAAGAGTATTTGTCATATCTTGGTTTGGGAAATAAGTAAGTATTTATTCCTTGTACCTTTACACTTCTGTGCATTTTTCATTAAATTTACTTATAATCTATTTCATGATTTAGACTATATATGCGTTTGATTCTCATATGATAAGTTTTCTTGTTTTATAGGGAAAAGTTTGGTTTTAGAGCAAAAGAGAAAAACCAAAATGCAGGCAAAGGCACAGTGTTGCTATCTCATGGTTGGGAAAATTATTAAACAATTATTCCTCATACCTTTTCACTTCTATGCATATATTATGATATTTGTGTATACTCTATTTGATGACGTAGGCCATATATGCTTTTGATTCTAATTTAATAAGTTTTTTTTTATAGGGAAAAGGTTGATTCTACACAAAATCATCAAAACCAAAAGGAAAGAAAAGGAATTTTGCTGCTAGCTCGTATAACCCTACGCCTTGGTGGGTCAATACATGGAGAAGATGCCGATACTAGTAATGATCGGCTTCCTGATATGTCACATGATGATGATCATGTCCAATCTACTATTGATGAAGACTTCGTATATTCTGGATCAGAATCAGGTTTGTGAGACCTTCATTTAAAATTAAAAAAATATTTGAAGGCACATATGTGCAAATTGGTGAGATATCTAGTGCCACACCAAATGTGGCCATTAACGAACCAATTAGGTCTGCTGCCAACCAAAAAAACACATGTTGTGTCCACAAATATGAGTTCTCATTCGACATCACCCAATCTTGATTTGAATGAACCAATTAGGCCTTTAACTACTAAGTAAAAAAAACCTATTGTGTCCACAAATATGACTATTCATTCACCATCACCCAATCTTGACTTGATAGAAGATATATCATCTTTCATCAATAGATGGATATTTATTGAAAGCATGTATAGGTCCATAGAAAGAGAAGCCAAAGAAACGAAATTATAAGGGAAGAAGGATTATTTGGTTGAGGTAAAAGATGGTGAACCTGTTGGACCAAATCCTTCAAGGTGGGCCTCAAATTTGGGCATGACAGTAAGGTCTCACTTGGATGTCACCAAAGCCTTTTTTTCATATCAAGATGAAAGAGATGTGGATCAAGTCATTCAGAAAATGGAAAATGTATTTGAGACTGTCGGTGTGTTGTGGCCTGGAAAATTGTAGGTAACAATAGTAGGGATTCTCCCCAATAAACGTTCCCAATTAGCTCGTTATTGTTTGGTATGGGGAATCCGTCTGGTTTACGGTCCGGATATCGTAGGTCAAGTAATGATTAAAGTATTTTACCGGTTATGGCTTGTTCCACCGTGTATATATATATTTTTGTATTTAAGTATGATGTACAAGTGCCTAACTAAATGCAACCGATAGAGATAACGAGGAGGGTCACAATGTGATGTGTAGGTTCTTACCTCTCGTCTTACCTCTCTCGCTTCTAAATTGAAAACAATAAGAAAATAACTAAGACTCCCTAAACTATCCCTAGGGAGAAAAACTGTCATTAATGGTGAGTAATGTATCGTATTGCATGCATAAAGAAAATCACAGATAGCTGTTAACGTTTCTGAACACATGAATATCAATAGAAAGATAAACAACAAGATATCTTATTTTTAATTAATACATTCATTACTCAATGTGGAAATTTCACAAAATAAATAGGAGCACATTCATAACATGAAATAATTCAATAGGTTAGAACGATCTCACAGTTCATGGAAACAAGCTGAAAAAGAAATAGTTCATATCCAACTAGCCCATAGCAAACATTTGAAAATCCACAGAACTTTCTCCAGCTGAAACATATAACTCTTTATTGTAAAATCAATTAGTTCTTCTTACAATACATCCTTAAGATAGTCTGGAAAAAAGGTCTCTCCCTATCTAAAACTCTCCTATACTTATACAAAAGAAAAAACTCTTGGGCTGCCCCTCATTGTCTCTTGAGCTTCCCCAACCTTTCTTTTCCAAAAATTTGTCCTGTAGCTTGTGCAAAAAATTAATACAATATATTACATTTTAATCAAAATTCTCAAAACATTTTATGAATATGGCCCAACTTTCTCGTTGGTGAACTTTTTCCATGCATTAGAATCTGCTGCTATGCTTTCAAACCCAGCAGGCTCAAGGAATCGAATGTTAATTTCATATTTGGCATCTTGGGTCTTCACCCCCTCTATCCTAGCAAGAATCAAGAATAAATAGTCCTCTAATAAGTGTATGCTCATGGCTGCATGTGCTACTACATTTTTCAATATCCATTCATCCAAGTCCTTGACTTGCTCGATTTCTTGTTCATCTTCTTTGTACTTGTCCTGTAAATGATTTAGAAACAACTCATGTTCAGGTAGCACCTCCAATCTTTTCTTAGCAGAAACCTGACATCGATTATATGTGAAGAGTACTCTCTTGCAAAATTCAGCACAAGCAGTCTTTGTCTTCTTTACTGTCTTTTTAAATTCCTCTGTGACATTACTATCGAATTCCATTAACTCATATTCCTGCTGCAATGTCTACTGATCTTTAACGGCTAGGTTTGTGGGAGATTATTTATTGGTTTCTACCCAAACCATTCTTCCCTTTAGACTTTCCAATATATCTTGAGCCCTATCTAGGAAATATGAAGTGGTATTTACAATCTCCTCCAAATTGGTGTCTATCTGCAAAAATTTGCGTCTTTCATCTTCTATTTGTATTTGTATTTGATGGATCCTTTTCCTAAGAATCAAAACATGCTTCTTTAAGGGCTGAATGTCAACTTTCTGCTCCATAGTACCCTTTAGTGATGTAGTAAATGAATTTTTATGTTCTTCTAAGGCTTCTATCTGCATCTGATAATGCTTCTCCTTTTCTTCTACATCATCCTTTCCTATTTCCAGCTCAGTAACCTTGCTCTCCAACTTGTTCTTTTCTTCATTTAAATTTCCACATGATAGATGAATATTATCCTTTTCAGTTTGTAAACTCTAATTCTCCCGACGTAGCTTTTGTAACTCCGCCAATGTAACTTGAGAACTCTTCTTTGTATTTTCTGCAGATATTGCTAAAGCATCCTTATCTATTTGCAAAGTTTGGCATTTTGTCCTTGAAACCTTGACTTCTCCTGTCATGTCTTCATATTTTCTCTTTAGCTACTGGCTTTCATCCCTTTCCTTCTTTAAGGTTTCTTTCAGTTGGAATACACTCTTCCGTGACTCCTCCAAATCAGTCATGATTCTATCTATGTTATCTTCGGTTGCTAAGGTTAAAGCTACCCCAGATCTTGCTATCGATAGTGGATCCTTATGCGTACCATGTACCACTGTCTTATCTGTCACCATCTTACTTGGCTGTCCTCCAGTATCTACCTTTTTCTCAGTTCTCTTAACGATTCTTTTCTTTTCTTTGTCATAGAATATGGTATTAAAATCAGGAACTTCCTCCCCTTCGGTAGGCATGAAAGGAATCAAATCAAATCAGAAATTGAAACTTCTCCTAATATACTACCATAAGAGATAGCAGGCTCCAAGGGATCAAGATCAGACTGTCCTTGTTCTTGATCTGTAGGATCTTGAACTTCTTGTACATCAACTTGCTCTGTGGGATGCCTCTCCTTTTGGGATTCTGTAAGTCTGAAACCCTCACTTTCTGCTTGTTTCTTCTTTATTTCAGCTTCTTATTTTGTTTTTCTTTCTTCTTCTTCCTTCCTAGCTACTTCTTCAGTAGCTCATTTCTTTTCTTCCTCTTCAATTCTTAACCAATTTTCTGCTTCCTATACCAATCTGCTAGGATCTTCTTCTCTTTTCTTGGCCTCTTCTCCTTCTAGCTTCTTAGCTTTTTCTGAAGTCTTGCTTTCTCCACCCATAGTTGTTATCTTTTGCTTGAATATTTTCTTGAGGGATGTTATGTTCTTTGCATTGTGGAATGTATCCTCGTCTTTGTCCCAGAAGTCAGTGTACTCAAAATGGATTCCTGCTTCTTTGCAGTAGTCAACTATTTTATTATGGGAATCATTTCTATGAAAATTCATTTCTCCAAAGCGAAAATATTCTAGTTCTTTAACAAACTCTGCTTCCTGCTTTACCCTTGAAGACTTATAGCTTCCAAGGAAGAAAGGTACTACAGGGTACGTTGCCTTCTTATGTTCAAACAAAAAATTTCCTACTCCATCTATGTACAACTGTCTGACTTCCTCCTTGTGGATTACATAATCTGTAGCATTATTTGGGAGCAGAGAAGGAGCTCTAAAGCCACCATAAATCCTTATATACAATCCATCCTCTGTTAAATAATAATCCTCGAACTCTTGTATGACCTTCAATGCTTCTTCGGACATGAAATTACATTCAGTTAGGAAAATAAGAGTATACAGGGGCATAATGAAATTCTCACAAATTTCTCTATAATAACTGTAATACTTACATGCCCAAAACAACTTATAAGCCATGTGTACTGGGGTTTTGTCCTTCTCCCAATTACATTTCAAAGCAGGGAAATCCTGGGTGAACAATATGCAGTCAATTAGAATAGATCTCATATAAAATTCAGATTTCTTCTGAGATACACCTCCTAAGGCTGTACTTATACATGGAGAAAGGCTATTCAACACTATACTAGCCGAGTTGAAGATGGTTCCTTGTGTAACAAAGAAAAATATAACCGATATCCAACCTATCCTGAAACTTTTTCCATTTGCTCGACCAAAAATCCTTTTAAGCATCAAAGCAATAAACCTGCAAGGAGCTTGGAGATTTGAGGTGTCATATTCTTCGGAAGGTCTGGTTCTAAATTTTTTCCCTAGGATGATCATCCTCTTTGCTGTCTCTACCAGGTCCATACCTTCCTCCTTTAGCCAACTCTCTGTTAGGTAGACCTGTGGTGAAGGTAAATGGTATGCCATAGACACATAGGCAGGGATGTATGCAACATAACCTTTCTTTGCAGTGTTTTCTGAGATCATTTTTGTCACATCTGCCCTGGGCAGAATCCAACCTATTACTTCTGAGCACGAAAATAATTCGGGTCTCATAGCTACTTTCATCAAAGCTGAATTTTCAATGTTAGCATAGATCGTTAGCTCTTCAAACCTATCATTAGGTACATTCTAGTTTGAGATCATTTTGAATATTTCTCCCCACTTTTAATCTAGTTCAAGTCTAGTGTTGGCTTTGGTGTCTTCATAGATGAACTCTACCTTGGTTATTATTTCTACCTCAGGCTCCTCTTCAACCACCTGAGCTTTCTTCTTCTCTCTCTTTGGCATGTTGTTGTTATAGCAATCAACCTATCACAGTCAAACAACATGATTTAGGCTAAGTGAGCTCTAGCAAGTGCTTATAGCAATACACAAGAAAATATACTAATTTATTTACGTCTTTGACATGCATGCTAGTAAAATAGTTTAAACACAGTCTTTATGAATGAATGATTTAACAAGAAAAACCCTACAAACTACTTCCTAAATCTTCCTAAGCTCCACTATCTCAAAACCTTAATCGACTGAAAAAATTCTTTGTCTCACATAGGTACTTATTAAGCTTATTCTATCACTGGATCTTAACACAATTCTCAACCTCAAAACAGCTAAACCCTGCATGAAAACTGTCTTCGAAAAATCCCTAATCAACCGAAAAACCGTCCTGAATCCCACAGGATACTGTAACCAAGGAAAAAAATGGTTTCTTAACCTCTGGCTGACTATCAAGTGATCAATAAAAGGGTGGTGTGGATGGAAAAATGCCCGTATGCACCATGCCCTAACAACTTGCACAAGAAAGGTTGTCGCATCCATAATGCTTCAATGGCGTGCAGACTCAAACCTCCCACGAAATGAAAAATCAACAATGGGATAAACCCCCCCTTTTAATGTAAAATATCCATGAAATCACTGTAAGAAGGAAAAAAATTCCTAACCCCCAATGCAGAAAAACCTAACCTGTGGAAGCCTAACCTCCAATGCACTAACGGTTCAAAATCAACCAATACTACCCAAAGTAACAAGGCTATGGTTAAACCTACCTATTAATAGTGATGCGAATGACTGGATGAGATGAAAAATCCACAAGTGCAGAGTAGAGCGAACACGGTTTTGACAGCTACGTGCGCATGACTTCTCTGGACTTCTTCCATAGTGCAAAAAACAAATCCAAATGCTAATGACAAGTCACATGGCCCCATATATATATACCCACAACTGGGCGGGAAAGTATCGACGAACAAATAATAAACCAATCGAAAGAATAGGCTGGAGGATCACCGCAATAGTGGGTGCGAAACAAAATACAAACCCAGGATTATGTACTATTCTCGGACATTGAAACCACTAATCACTACACTTGAAACCAAAAGCTGATAACCCTCTGCAACGTCGGCTATGGAATGTTATACCATCGTGGGCTTTACTTTGGGAACGGGTATTGGAGCTCGACAATGTTAAGGTCTACGGAGTTGAAAAAAAAACATGATGCTTTCAGATTTCCTCAAGACTAGCCTCTTGCAATGCCGAGAGAGATAAGTATTATGACTCCGGCTTGCTCCAGTCAATCAACCCGACAGTGAAAAAAACATCATCGGATATCGGGAACACTATGGTGAAGAAAAAACAATATCGTTGGATAATTCCAGCACTAAAGAGCTGCAACTTTAGCAAACCAAGTCCAAGAATAAAGCAGACTAACTTTGATGCATCGATGATGGATTCCAAAGGCACTCAACAAGCTAGATGATTCTGATTCCGCAACGTCAGAAGAATAGTCCACTATGCTTCCGATATCAAAAGAATAGTTGACTAATCTTCCGATATAGAAAAATGAAAAAGACCAAGTTTTAAAAATAAATTTCTGAACTCAGGGCAACTTTGGCAATAACAAAATACTCCTAGGCCAAATTTAATAAAAACAAATAAAAAGAGGGGCCCTAAAATTGAAAATTTTGGGGAAATAGTTGCAGCTGCAACAATTGGCGACTACCTGGTGAACACATATCTCTGAACAATTTCCTCTTTGATCAATAGACTGCTTTGATGGTGCCACTTTACTAGATTTCTTCAAGATATTTGGATTCCCAAATGCAAGATTTATTCACTTTAATCATTGATTATAGTCCAAGTTGAGGAAAAGGGGAACAAGGATTTCAAAGTCTAGATAACTCTTTCGAGGCCATGAGTATGAGTTTCATTTTACCTCTGTCTTTGAGTAGTTTCCAAATTTAGACACCACAGGATCGTAACATATGGTAAACAAATATATCCATTTGTTCCTCATTCCCATGCCATTTTGCACTTTTTTGTGCTTTTGGACTTTTGTCCCCTTTTGAGTCCTCTTGTTTTCCTTTCTTTATGAATTTTAATTTAGGCTCCTCTATCCATAGTGTCCTTTTGTGTGAGAGATATTTTTAAATTTCAGCTCACGGACGGAGAAGAACTTTGGGAATATTATACATACTGATGTGGTTCAGTACGTGCTTTGATACATATTGCTTTTCTAGGAGATTTTGACACTTATTAACCTTTTGTATTTCAATTCATGGCATGGGATTATTTAAATATAATACACTATTTAACTTGCTTCCTTTCCATGGGTCTTTTGCTGTTAGCCCCCTAGGACAATTTTTAATGTGAGATGAATGGAGCCTCAAAATAGTATTCTGGACCCTTTTTATCCTGAGTTATTTCACAAGGATTTAAGCAGGACTTCAATGTGTTCATAACCATTTAGGAAATCTGCTAAACTTGAAGAAGTTCTTTCAAATATTATATGAATCAATAGTAAGCAGTATTGTAGTCAACAATTTTAGTTAATCCAAAATTCTGATGAACTCCATGCAACCAAAAGTCGAGTTGTTTTATTGATCATAAGCAAAACAAAATTACAATCAATCAAACTCTAAGAAAATAAAGTGAACAACTAAAAATAATCTAAAGTAAGCAACAAACCAAATGTTTATTTATGTACAAGAAAATCAAATAAAAAAGGATCAAGAAAAATAAGGCTTGAGAACTAAACCATTCACTGGTAAGTTCTCTTCCCACCCTTGTAAGTATTGAAACTTGTAAGTCGAGGGGCCTAGATTTGCTGCAATTTGAAAAGGGCCTACCCAGAACTGCTAAAACTTGGTGTGCTATCCCTTTTTATCGTGCGGGTGATCCCATTTAAGAACCAGATCTCCTACTTTGAACTCTTTGTTCCCAGCTTTGTGCTTGTTAAACCAACGCTTTACAATTTCTTGTTGATGCTTAAACATTTCCTCGGATTTGGACCTAGAATCTTCTGACTTCAATAGATTATAGATTCTGATTTGTAGAATTTCAGTACCCCTAGATCCTTGGGCTATTATGGAAGATGGCAATAGAATATTAGGAGGGAGGACAACTCCTTTTCCATAAACAAGAGTGTATGGTGACACACCTAAGGAATTCTTGGGTATGACTCTATCATCCCATAGAGAATTAATTAACACTAAATGCCAGCTCCTTTGATTTTCTATTACTGTTTTCTTCAGGATTCTAATCAGATTTTTGTTTGTGGATTCCGCCAAACCATTTCCTTGTGTGTAATAATTTACAAAATAATGCAACTTAACTCCTCTTTCATTAGAAAATGTAGCTAATCTAATAGAAGAAAAGTAAGTATCATTATAAAAAACTAGGGAAATTGGAACCCCAAACCTGGTCATAATGTGGTTCTGTAAGAAATCCATAACTACATCTTTGTTTACTTTTCATAATGGAATAGCCTCAACCCATCTGGTGAAGTAATCAGTTACTGTCAAAATATACTTGTGCTGCAAGGAGGAATTTTGGTTTATTTCTCCAATAATATCGATTCCCCATTGTTCAAATGGTTCTTATATGATTACTAGTTTTAATGGTCTCACTGCTTTAGCTTGTCTTCCAACACATCTCTGACAAGCATCACATTTTCTAACATGAGCATGAGCATCCTTAAACAATGTAGGCTAGTAATATCCAGCTCTGAGAATCTTATGTGATGTTGTGTCACCCGAAAAGTGACCTCCGTCAGGTTAATCATTCAATTCTACTACGACCTTCTTTGCATCTTCTTGTTCTAAGCACCTGAGAAAGACTAAATCGTAGTTCTTTCTGAATAGTACTCCATCAATGATATAATATAAAGATGATTTCAGATGTAATGCTCTTTTTTGCTTGGGATTCCAATGCTCTAGCAAATACCCTTCTTGGAGGTAATGGACTAGGTCTCAATACCAGGAGTCTAGAGCTGTAAACAGAGGACATACATACACCATATGTAGTTCAACTTAATTATCCCAACTGCTTTCTTCATTGTTTTAACCTTCAGTCATTAGTTTACACAATCCTTGTCCTTTAACTATGGATGTTGATTTGAACTCAAGATCGTATTCTTGTAGAGCAGTCACCCAGTTGCCTCTTCTTTCTCCTAATTCCTTTTTCACAAAAAGAGATCGTATGGCTAGGTGTGGAACTATTACTTTGGTATGATTCTTAAGTATATATGGCCTGAATTGTTTTACCGCTTTAAAAAATGCATAATCTTGTTTGTCAACTGTTGGATAATTCAACTCAGCCCCTTGCATATTAGTGCTCATAAATGATATAGCATATTCATCTCCCCCATCTTCTTTCTGTGTAAGCACAGCTGCTAATGAATCATCAGATGCAAAAGTGTACAAAATAAAATCCTTTTAAAAATTTGGAATTTTGAGTGATGGTGCATGAGCAACAGATGTTTTTATCTTGTTGAATGCATTCTTCTCCAAATCGGTCCATTTGAACTGCACACTCTATTTAACCATTTGCTGCAAAGGTTTGACGATTTGAGCAAAGTCTGGTACAAACCTTTGCACAAGGTTGATTGTACCCATAAAAGATTGCATACCCTTTTTATTATGGGGTAAATGGATCTATTCTATGGCTTTAATCCTCTTCGGGTCTATGGATATCCCTTTCTTAGAAATGACATGACCCAGTAGCTTTCCTTCTATGACTGCAAACACACATTTCATGGGATTTAGTGAAATACCATATTTTCGGTAATGCTCGAAAATATGTTTCAAATGAAATGCATGCTCTTCTCTCTTTTTTTGAAAATATTGTGACATCATCTAGATAAACCACAACACTATGGCAAATCAGACCATGAAAATCTATATCCATGGCCCTCTGGAATGTAGCTCTAGCATTAATAAGTCCAAAGGGAATCCTCCTATACGCAAAAGTTCCCCACTTGGTTCTGAAAGTGGTTTTAAGCATGTCTTCTTCAGCTACTAATACTTGATTATAACTGGAGAATCCATCTAATAAAAAAAACAATTCAGAACCTAAAACCATCTGTAGTATTTGTTGCATGGGTGGGACCGGATAATTATCTTTATTTGATACACGATTAAGATTTATGATATCTACACAAATTCTGATTTCTCTAGACTTTTTCCGTATTGGTACCAAATTAGAAACCTATTCCGAATGTCTGACTTTAAATATGATTTTAGCATCCAACAACTTTTTTAACTCACTTTGAATTAAAGGTTCCAGCTTAGGATGCATCTTTCTCAAAGGCTTTTGGTAAGGCTTGATTCCACCTTTGATTGGGATAACATGTTGTATGATATTTGTGTCATAATTTTTTAGATATTCATAGGTCCAAGCAAACACAACCTTGTACTACTTGAATAAACTAATGAACTTACTCCTTTTGCCTGGAGAACAAAACTTCCCCAAATTTACATATTTGGGTTCAGTTTCAATCCCTAAATTTATCAACTTGAATTGTAAAGACAAGCTATGAGTCTTGACATTCGTTGGATTTCTGAACTTGTTATCTAAATCAAACATTATTTCCAAGGTCCTAACTCCTTTAGGAATAAATTTCCCAAACTTTAATTCCGCTTGATGTTCTTCATCATCTATTATTGCTCCTTTGAAAGTATCATCATTCATCAACTTACTCCAAAATTTGCTGATCATTGTCAAAAACCCGTAAATTTGTGATCATATCTGGAATAGAGGGCCTGAAAAGTAATTCAATAGAGAATATATTATTTGAAGGTACTAATCTTGCAGCTAAGGTAGCTAGTAAATCAGTTGCTGCATTTTTTAGTCTAGGAATGGACACAATATTGAATACATGAAAATTTATCAGCAAATCCCAAACTTCACTTTGGTAAGCTTTCGAATGTGGTGAAATGCAGTGTATTTTGTTTCGAATTTGCTTAACAATGATTTCAAAATATCCATATACTTTCATATTTTTTACTTTCAGTTCGATTGCTTTTTTAAGTCCCTAAATTAGTGCTTTGTATTCAGCTGTGTTATTTGTGCATTGAAATTCTAACCTACATGAAAGAAAATGTTTATTTTTTTTGGGATCAATTAGGACATAGCTAGCCCCTGATACCTCCATTGTTTTAGAACCATGGAAATAAAGAATCCAAAAAATATCTACTTCTACTGAATTTGAATTACGAACTACATCTGAAACTAAATCTACTATGTTACAATCAATCTCATCAGCCCATGAAAATTGAAGGAGATCAGGCAGGATTTTAGGTATACTGCTGGCTTCTTAAGCTTGGTAATTTCTTGATTCCAGTTCAATGAAATAGTTTCCAAACACAGAGTTTACTAGTTCATTTTTTCCTTCTAAGTGAGTCACATTATATTTCATTTGAGGCTCTCTTAACACTTTTAACTGATTTGGACTTCCTTTAAAAGGAAACCACAAATGTGACCAATTCGATGCAAAATATCCTTCTAACCTTGATGACCAGTCTCAGCTCAAAACCATACCATAAGCATCTGGTATGTATTCTAATACAATGTCGATGTACTGACATACCCTCTCATCTACGGATAAGCAAATCAGAACATATTCCATTTCTCCTATTACCTTTACAGCTGTTCTGTCTAATTGAAGAATTTTCCAAGTGGCTGGTTTAGGTTGACCATTGATTTTCTTGCAGACTGAAAGTGGTATAACATTGACTCATGCTCCTGAGTCCACTAAATAGTTATGCACATTATAGTTAAAAATTTCAAAAGTTATGATAAATGCTAGAGTTTTATACTTAGATTTCCCTCGTAAACTTGCCTCACCAATCTCTTCCTCAGGTTGGTTGTCACTGGGAGGCTCCTCGTCTGGTGTCTCAAGTGATTTTAAAAGCTTCTCTTTTAGCTGAGGTAAATTGCACATTTCAAACAATGAGATATTCGCTTTAGCCTTTTTAATGTATTCCACAATATCATATCCGATCTCATGTTCTTTGAGATTCTTCTTGAAATTATCAGTATTGCTTTCAGTAGGCTTTAGAGGTGTGTTGATTTTCTTAGGATCTCGACTTGAAATGACAAATTCAGGTATCTTAAGAGTTGAAGGGTTGTTCTTTATCTTCTTCATGTTTTCTTGAAGTTTCTTAATCTTAGGAAGTATTGAATTATATTCTTTTAACAGATTATGACTTCTTGTTGTTACATTAGTTTCTGGTGTTTCTCCTCGTATCAAAAAATCTTCATCTTTCGTATCAAACATAGAGATACAGTCCCATAAAACTAAGGTATCTTCCTCTTGTTTTTCTGTAGGTTCATGATTTTTTTCTTCCTCCTCACTAGTTTCTGTCAATTTGGAGTCCAATGATTGAGTCATTCCTAATGTCATAGAATTAATCCATTGTGGACAATTCTTCTTAGAATGAGGCTACTGATGAAAGGTACAAAAATTGTCCATTCCTACATCGGTTAAATTCATTGCTGAAGGACTATGTGGAGGAGGTTTAAGTTTACTGTTGTCTTCCTTTTTTATTTTATAATAAGGCCTATATGGTTTATGAGCCTCTTTTTCCTTTTCTAAATCTATCACCCTATTGGATAATTTATGCATCATCTTCAACATGCCTTCAAAATCCTATGATTGCTCATCCTTAGGCTTAGTCAGTAATAAAGGTTTCTTGTTTCCAAAAGTCTTCTCTTTTGTCTGCACAGGGTAATTTTCTAAAATCTCCATCTCTGCCTCTACTTTCTCAGCTTCTTCATAGGTTTCTACTAATGTAGGTCTAACCAATATTTTGGCAAACATGGCTAGATTAGGTCCGAGATCTGAGGTATAGTATTTAATTAGGGAATTTTCAGATGGTTTGTCAGTTGTAGTGAAAAGCAAACATTTGAGTGAAATTATGCACTATTTCCTTCCTTTCCTTCTTTAGAGCACATAACCCTTTCATTAAAGCTGCATGAGTTTTCTGGACTACATATTTTCTTCTAAACAGTCTCTCAAAAGTATTCCAATATGTTATTGAATTTGTAGGTAGGGAAAAATACCATGAGGTTGCTTTTCCTTTCAGGGTGCGACGAAACAATCTATAGACCACATCTTCATGCTCTCCAGGTCGTAGTCCTTCTACAACCAAGTAAAAAATATGCAAATGATCATCTACCAGAATTCCTTCACTTGGTTCAAAATTGGGTAACATCTTGTCAAAAGTTTGAGGCAAATCATGCAAGTGAGGTGTCAAATTTAAAGACAACCTATTCCTCCAAGCAGGTTGTGGAGGTGGCTGGTTTGCATTTACATTAGCCATGATTCTGGGTGGAGTATGCGGTTGGGACTGAACAGGGGTCTGGAAAGGTGAACAGTAAAGGGAATATGGATCCAATTGATCTAAAGGTTGGTCAAATTCTTGTAAGGCTGCTTCTACCAATTCTTCAAGATCTTCTACCAACACTGAGTCTTCCAATTGAGGGCGATATTTATTCTGATACTCTCTTCTAGGAAGGACAACGATAATAGGTAATCCTCCAATATTTTTTGCATATGCCTTGGTGATTATCCTTAAATCATCAACCACTTCGTTATCGACAGGATACAGATACCCTTTTTCTTTATCTTCAGGAGTGGGTTTGTGAATCAAACTGTTTTCAGAACTATCACCGGTGGAGTAATTTCGAGAAAGCAGGCTTCCTCGTCCAGCCATGCACTAATGGCCCTCCTTCTAGCGCCAAAACTATTGTGGCCAGGAAAATCGTAGGTAACAATAGTAGGGATTCTCCCCAATAAACGTTCCCCATTAGCTCATTATTATTTGGTATGGGGAATTCGTCCGGTTTATGGTTCGGCTACCGTAGGTCAAGTAACAATTAAAGTGTTTTACCGGTTACGGCCCGATCCACCATGTATATTTTTTATATATATTTAAGTATGATGTGTAAGTTCCTAACTAAATGCAGATGATAGAGATAGTGAGGAGGGTCATAATGTGATGCGCAGGTTCTTACCTCTCATCTTACCTATCTCGCTTCTAAATCGCAAACAACAAGAAACTAACTAAGACTCACTAACCTATCCCTAGGGAGAAAAATTGTCATTAATGGTGAGTAATGTATCGTATTGCATGCATAAAAAAATCATAGATAGCTGTTAATGTTTCTAAACACATGAATATCAATATAAATATAAACAACAAGATAACTTCTTGTTAATTAAAACATTCATTACTCAATGTGGAAATTTCACAAAATAAACAGGAACACATTCATAACATGAAAGAATTAAATAGGTTAGAACGATATCACAGTTCATGGAAACAAGCTAAAAAATAAATAGTTCAAATCCAACTAGCCGATAGCAAACATTTGAAAATCCATAGAACTTTCTCCATCCGAAACATACAACTCTTTATTGTAAAATGAATTAGTTCTTCTTAGAATACTTTCTCAAGATAGTCTAGAAAAAAGGTCTCTCCCTATCTAAAACTATCCTATACTTATACAAAAGAGAAAACTCTTGGGCTGCCCCTCATTGTCTCTTGAGCTTCCCTGTAACGTCCCTGACCCTTTGACCGATGAAGAGGATGCTACTAACATCAAACATATAGGAAAACAGCCCCATGAACACGAACATACATATAATGTTGAAATAAAAAGCTTAAACATAATACATACTAAGATGCATAATCCTTCATATACATAGAGGAAGAAACATACATTCATTCAAGCATGCCACATGTTCATCATATTCATTAATCAGTAAATATAATTACAGAAGTAAAATGGACAAGAATACTCATCTGATAGGAACTTGTCCCACAACCAACTACATTGTTGCAACGTTCCACCCAACCATAGGCCAACATGCTCATCAATCTCTTAACAACACTGCCACCCCCGAGCTGGGCATGATTCCTTAACGAATAAGGGTCAAAGCAGGCTTACACATAGCCAAGGTACACCAATCAGCCAATCCCACACAGTAGGGTTTATCAAGCCATCAAGGAGCTAGGGAAGACTAAATGCTAAGCTGGTGACCTCAAACACCAGTTTTCTCAAGCATACCCAGCCTCTAATCCTACTCTCAACAGTCCAAAGACCAACCATTGCATACCGCAGTAAAACAACAGTTCACATCTCTATGAAGAAGATGAAGACAATGGGGTGACAACCCCAAACCAAAAGGTGAAACACAGTTAAGGTAAAACAATGCTTCAGAGTTGTTCTTGTCCCTAGCATGGCCAAAAAAACTCAACAACAATCCCATTAACCTCAACAAACAAGAAGCAACCCAAAACCAGGGTAAATCAACAACCATAACTCACAATGAAACACAGGAAAGAATCCACAGTATGAAATGGACAAGAAACTGCACTCCAAGCATGGACAGGGGAAAACTCAGCCAATGAACATCCACGAGCCCACAACACACAAAAAATCACCACTGTAATTGCTGGAGAACTTACACAGGCAGAAAAAGGGGGAAAGAACAGACTTCCAACCTGTACCCAAGGGAAAAAGACACAGTCAAAGAAAGAGGTGGAAGAAACACAGGTAGAAACGATGGGAAATGAAGATCCTTCCTCAATAATGAAGCCATGACACGCTTTCACAACAACCATTGATCAGTGAAGAACCACCACCAAGATTCTACGGTGAAGTGATAGGACACTACACCATCCAGACCTAACTAGCAATGCTGGAAAACAAGTGTCCTTTCTCAACAAGGGAACCCTAGCACATTTTCACCGTCGGCAAGGGTGTATTAAACACAGGCTCTCAGCGTGAACAAGAGGGAAACACTTCACGAATAAAATCACCATAAAAAAGGGAAAACACAGTCAATCCAGGCATGGAGGAGACTACAGACCGGGGGTCAATGAAAAAACCATAGCAGTCTACAGCTCACAATCCACCATGAAGGATGGAAACAATACACAGTCCAGTAATGCCAAAGAAAAACCGGTTCAACATGGATGGAAGGAACACCGCCGCAGACCGGCAATTGGCATGGGAGAGGGAAGGCGACCCCCCCAAACAAGGAATGTGTATCCTTTTACTTCATCTGTGTGAAGAAACTGAATGGACTTACGATTTGGTTAGTGGGAAGACCAGCTGCACGATGTGGAGAGGGAGAGCAGGCGTGGGCGTGGTCTTTCTGCTAGCAAATCGTTTCCCCAACTAACAACAAAACAACATGGTGGTAACACATGGCTAACCCCCAATGGGGTCTAGGTTTAGCAATCCCCCTTCCTTAACCTTGGGAATCATGCCCTTTTCATTCAACGTTGCACCATCATAGCTGGATGTAGGTTTAATTAAATTGATGTGTGTATTTACATGATGCTAAAGCTATAAGGTGCCGGACAACACGATATACCATCGACAACGATCCCTATTGCTGAAACATAACACAACCGAATCGATGGTGGGGATTTTGTCTTTAGCTCCTCACCATGATTAATTACAAAATATACATCATATACCCTTTAACACAAATGGGGTCAAAACCAAGGTATTACAATCCCCTCCCCCTTGGAATAACACCGTCCTCGGTGTTCCAATACATATACAATTTGCACATCAAAATTTCAAAATTTTGTAGACCTGTCCCATGTTCAATTATCTACTCTGAACATTTAGGACCAAGCCCCTCAGCTTCCATGAGATTCTCTTACTGGTTCTCAGCTCTTGGCTTATCCCGAAGTCTAGGAACTTTGTGGCTGCTTCCCTCTTTATGTTCCCTCACTGGACAGTACCGACATAAATGATGTCGTCCACATTCCCAACATTTCACTGGATGCTTCATCTTTACTTGCTCAATTTCCTTTGAGTCTTCATGCCTCGATCGTTTCTTAACAGATTGCTTGGATGAATGTCCCCTCACTGATCCACCTTCCTTTCCTTTGCCGATTTCTCCCAAAAGGATTTTCACCTCCCTTTGCAAACCAATAGAGTCTTGCAAAATCTAGTGGGTTCATTTCTTTCTTCCTTTTCTGTATCTTGGGCATCTCTCCAAGATTCTCTTGGGTCCTGGGAATCGTTTGAAGGAGAATTCCAGCCAATTACAACAACTTTTGGTCTGCTGCCATGATCAATGTGCACCACTGGATTTAACCTTTCTCACCTGTGAAATGCATCATTAAAATTCTGTTAGACCAAGCATAATATAGGCATTAATATCAGTCATTTAATTGCTCAATTGGCATGACAGTCGAAGCTTCATTAAGGATACTTTCATATTTTTCATGCCTTCCCAACAGGTACATGAGCTCATTCATGTCCATTCTTGGGCAGGGAATTAACCATTCCAGCATCCACAATTTACTTTAAGCAAATATAAACATTCTATTTTCAGTCATACATGCATTCAACAATCTTTTGTTTTCACAATGCAT
>LPNX010102432.1:316942-355782 GCA_001517045.1 Pseudotsuga menziesii | reverse complement strand
TTCCGAAGAAAAGAGAGTGATCCTTTCTCGTATTATTCCGCATGGTCTGAGAAAGAGATAACCTACCACCAATGCAGATGCCCATTCACATATTCTTAATGAGCCTGAATGGACAAGTTTACTTGGCAGTCAAGTCTATTTTGAAGGAGTCAGACCCGGGCCTAAAGAAACTCCATAGGGCGGGGAGTCCTATAAAGGGATAGCTTGTAAAGAGAGATTCAGAAGAAGCTCTATTTGGCGTGAAAAATATCTATGAGGAAACCCCTGGGCCTGAAACAGTCATGGAATGAGTACCAAAGGATGGCAAAGGCAGATAAGGATGATACTCATGAAAAAGGGATCCTAGCCACGGAAGAACAATGGTAGAGACAAGGGACTAATGGCTTAAAATACCATAGTCCGTGGCAAAATGTTGCATACTAAGGTTAATGTGGAGTGATAAATTGCCAACATGTGTTGGAAAGAGAAAAAACCACCCTATAGAAGCATCAACACTTTGAAATAGTTAGTAAACCTGTTCCAAGGCACAAAAAGGGATGGTATTAATCAATTGACGTTTCAAACTATAGAAAAAACCCACTTTACGAAATAATTTTTCTATAAATAGTTTGAAAAACAAAACATTTCTCACCATTTCACTTTTTGAACCAAAAAGGAAAGTTTTACCCTCTAACTTTGATCGCTCGTTGTGGACAATTGGACCGGTGGAATTCAGATCCATCAGTGTCAGGTAAATCTACACCCTGTGCTCTTTAATTTCATCCAAACAAATTTTAGAATTAATGGTCAATCCAATTTAATTCATCAATATAAAAAATGGTAAAATGTATGCGCGGGTTGCTGCATAGGAAAGCCGCGCATTAGCGTTTGATGCGCAAGTTGCTGCATAGGGAAGCCGCGCATGGCTCATGAGCTGTCCCAATGGATATTTGCGCATACCGCGCCATAGCTAAAAGCTTTAAAAATATGTTAAATTTTTAAATTTTTATGATGAATTACTGAATCACACTATGTGTTTTTTGTCAAGAAAATATGGTGCTGGAGTGGAGGGAGAGGGAACATGAAATGATGGACCAAGTGACTCTCCAAATCCTGCCTACTATCCAAGCATTGCGGAATAGTGGGCTATTGAAGTTTTTCTGCACATCACCCATGCGGGCCAATGTCCGCATATTAGAGTTCTTGGTCAGTTATTGGGACCATGACCTGGGGATGTTCAACATCCAAGGTGAGACTTTGGAGCTTACCACAGAGGACATCTATTTTATTACTATATTATCACATCGGGGAGCACCGGTGAACCTGGAGGGCACTGGCAGGGGTGGTGACCCTTTGAGTGTCCAGAACTATGTTGACGTATTCTGCAGGCCAGGTACTCAAAAGAAGGGCAGTAGTGTTCTCATCGCAGACATATAGGACTTTACACTGCAGGTATTGGCCAGTACCATTGTTAGACTTTCAGGGTCAGCAGGACTACATCATGCCACCAGGACTCAGATGAGAGTGGCGGTGGACTGCTTTAGAGGCACACTCTTTCATTGGTGCACAGGGATTGCCCCCATCATGAGGAGGCAATTGTCCGACTGTAGGAGGGGGAGACGAAAGAACTTTAGCTATGCTAGTATATTAGTTGCGTTCTTCTTTGAGAGGGTGCCAGCTATGAGCCCTACGATACCCTTACAGGGCCATCATCCACGGCAGCCGAGGCTAAGCCGGTGGGGAGATATCTTCCTCCATCAAGGAGGAGGAGATGTAGTACAGAGTATGTATGACGACGATTTTTATACATGGTGGGAACGGCAGGTGCCAGCATTTGAGCAGTTCCCATATGCCGGATTAGATTTCCGAGGTGATCCAGACCTAGTCCTCCCTCCAGGAGGAACATGGGGAGAGATGGGTAAGTCATTTTTTATTTTTTATCATTATCAAATTTTTATGGATTTTCAAATGATAGGATATATACATATGCACAAGTCTAACCCTACTCATGTGTCAAAATGCAGATATTGGACCATTCCGCCCTGTAGGGCACCCACGTACCTTCGTACGTCCTGTAGCAGGAGGAGATCCTGGGCTGATCCAGGTACTCGAGGCTAAGCTGACTAGGCTTACCGAGCGGGTACCCACTATATGGATAGAGCATCTCCCTATAGCTATGCATGAGTCAGTAGTTAGGGTTCCACCGGTTTGGCTACGTCTTTTCAGACGGGTAGCCAGAGCAGTATGTGTATATAGGGATGCGGTGGAGGCTGCCGAAGCCAAGGAGGCTGAGGAAGCCAAGGGGCACAGAGATCATGGGGACCAACCAGGTCCCAGTGGCCATGGCGGACAGTCTTAGTGCTAGGCATTTTGATGGATGTTGATCCACTTTTTGTATATTTTGTACATGATGGGATCTATGGATCAGACTTGACCTATCCTATATATGAAAAGATATTAACATATATATATATTTGGGTTTGGTTGTCAGCTTATTTACAAATGTTTTTTATGTATTTGCTGTATATTTTATGGAATGTGTGTGAGATGCCAGTCCAAAACATAATTAGCATATGCATGAGTTAATGAATTTTGGTTTCTTGGAATGTGATTAAAATTAATAATTTCAAAATGTCTTTCCAGTAAACGTATTTGCATAAATTGACGTAACAATGTAGGATTACGCACCTGGTAAGCTCGATTGAGCTGGGAAACAACCAACTGAGAATCCAAATGGACTTCCAGTTGGGTTATGCCTCATGACAAAGCATCCCATAGGAGCTCAATAATAGCCCTATACTCAGCAACATTATTGGAAGCAGGACCTAGACAAGCGCCACCCGCGGCAACAAGCTGTCCTAAAGGGGAGTAGATAACCCATGCTGCCAAAGCCAGGTTACAAGTGTGACGGCTCGTGCCATCAGCAAAACCTACATACATCTCGGAAGACATCTGCAACAACCAGCAGATAGTATAAAAAATGAAACTGACAACCTAATGTACATAACAATACATACATTAATATACAAGAAAAAGTGCTAAGCCTAGGCATAGTACTTCTTCAGGTAGAGCCCATTTCTAGGCTCAGGCAGCTTATTCCCATCATAATCCACTAATTCATATGCGCCTTTACTCAAAACTTTAGACACAACATAGGTTCCCAACCACATAGCCTTGAATTTTCCTTCCCCCAGGGGCTCTTTATCTTGATCCCAGAGCAAGACAAGTACCCCCTCAGAGAAAACCTGAGGTTTGACCGTTTTATCATATTGAGATTTAACCCTATTCTTATGGGCTTGATTTACAGTCAACGCATCTCTACATTGCTCATCAAGATGTTCTAAATGGAGCAACCGTTCTTCAAGATCAGTTGTGTCAGGTAGCACGTGAATAGCTATCTGCAAGGATGGGATTTCGCATTCAATCGGTGTAATAGCTTCCACCCCGTGAACGAGTTGGAAGGGGGAAAAACCCGTAGCAGTTTTGACATTGGTTCGATAAGCCCAAAGAGCAGGATATAACATGATGTGCCAATTTGAACGGGCTGTATCAATAGTACGTTTAAGTATAGTTTTCAAAGTTTTGTTTACAGCCTCAACCTAACCATTTGCTTGCGGATAATAAGGAGAAGAATGCTCTTGTCGGAATCCGAGCATGGTGGTCAGTTCTGTCATCGTGTGATTTTGGAAATGACTACCATGGTCAGTGACAATCACCTTGGGAATACCAAACCTAGCAATAATCTGATTAAACACGAAGTAAGCTGCCGTTTCCCCATTGTCTTTGAAAGTAGGCATTGCCTCTGCCCGTTTTGTGAAATAGTCGACAGCGACAATGATGTATTTGTGCCCCCCAGCCGAGGCTAGGTTGCATGTCATATAATCGATCCCCCACTTCATGAAGGGGCCTACCGAGACAACAGGAAACAAGGGAGCAGGATGCGACCGCATTTTTCTGGTGTACAGCTGACATGGATGACAGTGTTTTACAGCTTCCACACAATCTTTAAAGATGATGGGCCAGAAATACCCGGCACATAATATCTTCTGGGCCGTTGCTAACCCAGATAAATGAACCCCACACGCTCCGCTATGGGAATCATTTAGGACAATCTCCGCTTCTTCATGAGTAAGGCAGCGACGCAAGACATAATCTACCCCCCTTCGATATAATGTATCTCCGATTATGAGGTAGTTTTTTGCATGAAGACGTAACTTGCGTCGGTCTTCCCTAGAGTAAGCGGTAGGATACTTCAAAGTCTGGAGATATATGAGAATATCTCTGTACCAAGGATCAAAGGTTGATATAAGGAAGATGTGCTCATCTGGGAATGAGTCATCTTTAATCACTACATCTTCTTCCGTAGGGAATTCTGCTATAAGCTCCACAAAAACTAAGGAATTTTTGGATTTAGAGGATTGGAACACCAAGTCAAACTCTTGGAGAATGACTATCCACTTATTGAATTTTCCCCCAACAATGCGTCGGGATAAAACATATTGGAAAGGGTTTACATCCGCCACTACAGTAGTGGTCCTCAGTAAGATGTAGTGCCGTAACCTCTGTACAGCATAAACAGCCGCTAAGGCTAACTTCTCGACGTGGGAGTACTTAAGCTCAGGCCCAACCAGAGTGCAGCTAAGATAATAGACAACATGCTCAACAAGCTTGTCATCCTCTTGAACTAGCACTACCCCAATGGTAGACTCCGACGCGGCCAGATATAATAAAAAATCCCTAGAATAATCTGGCGGGTGTAATAAAGGAGCCGACAACAAGGATTTCTTTAATGCCTCGAACGCGAGTTGTGCAGTTTCATCCCATACAAATGGGGTGTCCTGCTTAAGCAGGTGCATGAAACCTTTTGTGATCTTGGAATAATTAACGATAAAACGTCGAAGGAAGTTAGACTTACCTTGTAGACTCTGAAGTCGCCTAAGTGAGCGAGGAGGAGGCAAATTTACAATGGCCTCGACTTTTAACGGATCCACCTGTATGCCCCTACTCGAGACAATGAATCCAAGCAATCTACCTGATTCGACGCAGAAAACACACTTGTGGGGATTCAAACGAATTTTATAGTACCTGCATCTCTCAAAAATTAACCTTAAATGATCAGGATGCTGGATCCTCTTGCGAGAATGAGCAGGCAGATCATCTAGGTAAGGCTTGAAAATGGCTTTTATATCATGAAAAGCAAAGTTCATGGCTCGTTGAAAGGTTGCCCCTGCATTTTTCAATCCAAAGGGCATTTTTCTATACGCGAATGTACCCCAAGGGCAAATAAAAGTTGTTTTATGCTGGTCTTCCGGTTTGATTTGGATTTGATTATAGCCGGAAAAACCATCCATAAACGAAAATACTTCACTACCTGCACATGCATCTATGATTTGATCAATAAACGGTGTAGGGTAGTTGTCATTGGGACAGGCTTTGTTAAGGTCTCTAAAGTCCGTACAAACACGAATATCCCCTTGCTTTTTATCAACGGGAACTGGGTTGGATACCCACTGAGTCAAAGCAACGGGATATATAAAACTTGCTTTCAACAGCTTTTCTACCTCTGCCTTCACAGCCGCCGCTTTACGCGGGTTCACGGGGCATAATTTTTGCCTAACTGGCTTAGCATCAGGATAGGTTGGGATCTCATGTTGAACAATAGATGGATCAATGCCTGGCATCTCCTCATATGAACAGGAAAAGATATCGCGGAATTCCTTGAAAAGGGCAGTATAAATGGCAATCTCCTCTGGAGAGCAGTTTGCACCTATATAGATATTTTCCACGACATCTAGCTTTACGGAGATGTTGATCGATATAGTAGCGGAAATGTTTGCCATATTCCCCTCGGCAAACACTCCTTCTCTAGGTAAAGGATTGACGGGTGTATCAACATCATCCGACAATCTCACATGGAACTCTTGGTTTTCTATCTTGCTTAGCTCTGGAAGGAAATAAGATCGGTGATGAAGATCCTCACATATCTTATCATGTGAACACATAGCTTCCAGAATAGCTTCATCTGAAGGCAATATAGTGTCTAAGCAATCTATGGAATGTAAAGAGTTTTCTGCCCATGCAGGCATATAAACTTCTTCCAGATCATCCGAGACTAAAAGAGGATCTGGAATGGGATCTACAGTGGTTTGGGTAATAGTTTGATACACCACTTCCACTGCAGACAAGGGCACTTCCGGTTCCTGAGGGGTTGGGAGGACCCAAGGATCAGTCCTATCAACCACTGAATCAATGGACTTCCCTACAGTAGTAGAACCGAGATAAAGGACTGGAGCTGGAATATTGAATGTGCCCATCAATGATGCGTACAGTCCAGCCCCCAAGCTCTGTGCAGCAGGTTTGGCCTGATCAACCAATGGCACAGTGGAATCTTTAGACTCTAAGCGGCCTTTACGAGTAAAATCAAGTTGGTCAACAGTGACCAGCTTGCCCTCATGTGGAAATACCACGACACAAAAGATAGCAGATGCAACAGCAGACATTGCATAAGTCCAATTCCTACCCAGAAGCAAATTGTAGTCCAATGGAGCATCAATCACTTCAACTTCAACAGAGACTAATTTTCCAGCCAGCTTAATCTCGAAAGCTGGTAGGATACCATGTGGACGGAAAGACCTTCCATCAAAAGGAGTAAGTAAAGTGGTTGATGGGACTAGCTCTGGGGATCTGAGAGCTTTCCAACAAGCCAGGGACATAACACAAGTAGAGGCTCCCTCATCAACAACCACCCGTCCAATGGTCTTACCACCATGGACAACATCTATCGATAAAGCTACATGATAAGGGAGGCGAATTTTAACATCTGAGAGATTAAATTT
The DNA here is from genome assembly GCA_001517045.1 of Pseudotsuga menziesii. Taxonomy (NCBI): domain Eukaryota; kingdom Viridiplantae; phylum Streptophyta; class Pinopsida; order Pinales; family Pinaceae; genus Pseudotsuga; species Pseudotsuga menziesii. Next base: position 348,967 of record LPNX010102432.1, on the reverse strand, counting down.
CGCTAAGAGACTCGAAGAGTCCATGCTACTTAGAGCTGCTAAAAGGGCATTCTGCTGAGCGGGACAACTTTGTAGCACCTCCAAAGCTGACATTGCACAAGGAGTCTGGGCCAAGTCTTCAACCACTGAGTAGTTAGAAGCGGCTCGGGCATTTGGGTTATGCAAAGTCTTCTTAAAGACACCTTTGGGTATCTTTGGCATTATTTCCACAGGTTTCTCTATAGTGAGAGGGTTGGAAGACTCAACTACAGCTTTACCCTTCTCATCGGTCTCCTTCTCATAGTTCTTGTTCCTAGTTTGTAACAAAGTTGAGGATCTAACCATGTTGATATAATTAGGGTCAGGAGCAGTTTGACTACCCCCTGTTACGGTAGAAGCTGAAGCAGAATTCTGCCCTTGGGGAAATGGATCCTTCAGGACAGCCGGCGGTTGCGTTTGTAACAGCTTCTGAGCTTGTTCCATGAGGGGACAAAGATGAGTAAGATGATCCCCTTGGCACAACTTACAAGGGAATTTGACTTTCTTCTTTTACTTTTCCCCCCCATCAACATTGTTTGCGGGCTTTGGCTTGTTTTGATTTTGGTTTCCCTCTCCCTTTTTTCCTTTCTTCTTCTTCCCACCGGGCTGCTGATTTCCCTTCAAAGAGGTTTGTGCAAAAACATTTGCACTTTGGGAGGAGGGGGCAGCTTTTGCTGCCTCCACCGTAGACTGTTTGACAGACAATTAGTGAAGTTGTTTTGTCAAAGATTCTACAGTGGGAGAGTTTACAGACCCAACCACACCGTTGGCATGGGGTCTAGGCTTGGGTTTCTCAGCCTCATGATAAGGCCTTGGTGCCTCAGGGATGATTTCATATAAAATCCCAGACTGTGAATGAATCAAGTCCAACTGCTGGGCCCTGAGTATGGCTTCTTCCTCACTAGTCACTCCTGATGTGGAGACATCCTTAGATATATAGGGTAATAAAGATTTAAGGAACCATTCTAATAGAAACTCAGGAGGGATGGTAGCTTTAATGAGGCTCTTTCGCCTCCTCCACTCTTGGATATGATCTGAGATGTGGGTTGCCTTATTTTGTCTAAAGGTGGACAACAAATCCGTTCCGAAGTCGTAATGGACTGGAAGCTGAAAGTGGCTAAGGAAAGCGGTAGCCAAGTCCCAGAAGCTGCTACAAGCAGCAGAAGGCAGCTCAATGTACCATTTTGCTGCAGTGCCCGTCAAGGTCCTCTGGAACAGCCTCAATCTCACTGAATCTTCATTCAATGAGTTGGAGGAACACCATAAGTGGAAGGTGGTGGCATGTGCTCCAGGATATTCACCAGCCTTACCTTCGAACTTAGGGATGTCCGAGGGTAGTTTGGTGGGAACAGGTGGCCACAAGGGGTCATGCCTCACCGGATCGTTCATCAACTTTGATAAGTCTGGCAAGTTCAAGGTTTCCAGAAAAGGAAGCTTTGGCCTAGCCGGTGTACTAGAGGTACTAGCTTGGGGATTAGAGGGACTTGCCCCCGATCGCCCATAAGTAAAGGTGGGGTTGCCCCCAGACATCGGTTGTGAGGTGGGTAGGTTGCTTTGGAACGGGTTCCATCCGTAAGCCATTGGATTTTGGGTGGGAGGTGCAGTGTAAGTGGTTCGGGCCATCCCCATAGAAATAGGGGTCTAAAAGACTGGAGCAGGTATCCCTCCACTAAACAAAGAGAAGGGAGAGCTCATGTATGGGACCGAAATAGGGGTTTGGTAGCTTTTCCCATAAGAGGTATTGCTACCAAACTGCACTCCTACATATGAAGGAGGTGGACCTACATATGGACTGGATGGGGGTATGTGCCCCCCATTCCAAGGGAATCCTTGGACAAAGGCCGAGGATCCCACCGGACCACTGTGGGTAGTGTAAGGGAAGGAAGAAGGAATTGTAGGCATACTAGGAATCCCATTAGCCATATCACCAGACATACTTCCTATGTTCGAGTAAACCGGTGGTTGGACCACCCGGCTTGCTGGAGTTAAGGGTGTGGAAGGTAAACTAGATCTAGGGGTACTAACCGGGGGAGGTAGTACCCCTTCAACCGGAAGGGTTGAGGTGAAAACAAATGAACTTTCTCCCTCAGAAGACATAGCTCTACCTATAGGTACACCTAGCACTGGTGAACTAAAAGGCCTAACCTGCACAATCACTGGATCGTTCAAATCAGTCAAGGGGGTATTACAATTTCTTGCAAACTCGTCAGCTTGCAATTCTTCTACCTGGACTGTATCAAAGTCAAAGCGGTTAGCTATTAATTCTGGTTCACCAAGAACCTCACTTACTCCTACTGGTTCAAAAGAACCACCTGTGCTTAGTCTCTTCCTTTGAGGTAAAGGTGGAGGTTCCAGTGGTGAGAGAGGAGGAAGGTTTCTCAACCTTCTTGACCTTCTAACAAGTTGGTCCTCCAGAATTAAGACTTTAAAAAATCACACCCTAAGGCCAACTAAACACAAGCAGATCCACAGAGCACACACTAAAAAAATCCTAAGTCTCAAGCAATCAAAACAGGCTTTAAAGATATGCTTTCCCGAAGAAAGCTGATGAACAGTTACTTGGCGTCCTTGCGGGGTTCTTAGGCACAAGCAGAGGAATCACCCAACCGCCCTCCTACACTTTCCACAAGGGTTACCTTCCAAGTCCGTTCAAGGTGAACCAGAAATAACCTTCCGGTTTACCTGGGTATGAGCCCTAAAAAGACAAGAGACTAAGGTTACCTTGACAATACCTGCTGTCTGGGGGGACAGTCGCAAGTCGAACTCGTACGCATGGGTAGGGTAGCTGAGCCCGAAATTATACCTAGATAGAATCCCCAGATGCGTAAAAGTCCTGGGTTACGTTTTGACAAGGATTCGGGGGGTTATCCCCTCTGTCCAAGCCTCCACGCGGCCTAGTGCTTAACTCCCGTTTGAGAGGATCTTCCCAGATACAACGGTAGAACCAAGGATTTACCTAATGAATATCCCACTACGTTTGAGTTTATAGTTTGTGGGAAGTTTACACTCCCTAGCCCACAAACCTAGCCTAAGCTAGTAGGTGGAAGGCCCTAAAAATAAAAACTTACTAATAGATTTTAAATTTAAGCGTTAATTTTAAGGGCTGTTCTTTACTCAAAGGAAGTGGAACTGATGGACTGTATGATGTTATGACTCAGCAGAAAATAAATGAAAGCAAAAGGTGCATTTAAAGCAAACTATCACTATAAAATAAACTTCTTTTCATTTTTTCGAATAAATATTGATGAACTATATGCAGCAAAAAGAGAAACTAAGCCTATATGTTTTTGTATTTTTCTGAGATAGTATTTCTTAAACTGAAACAAACACTACTCTAATGCAAAAATTACAATGCAAAAGATTAACTATGTTTTGTTTTTCACTTTAAAAAATGCTCAAAAAACTACTGTGCATGTATAAATGCAATGCTTGAGTAAACTTGACACTTATAGACTGTATAAAAAACACAAACTGAAACTAACAGGCAAACAGAACCTAAAAACCAGCAAGAAAAGCAGGCCAGGACCTCAACTTGGGTGCAGACAATGACCAAGAGATCACTGCAGACTTTCAAACAGGCAAGTGCAAACCAATAACTGACAGACAGCAGACTGGACAGACAGAGTCTAAGACCCTGATCACTGATCTAGACTCAATCACTCAAACCAACAACCCAAACAGGCCAGAAAGTTTCAAGATGCAACAGTAAATAAGACAAGTAAAAAGAACCCAAGGGCTTCAAAAAGCACTAAGATGTGATCACCTGATACACTCAGAGAACTCTGCAACACTCTTAAATAAAGTCTTAACAGAAAAAAGGACTTATAACAGGCCAAAGAACAAGCAAACTTTGACACAAAAATCACAGTTTTCAGGAGTATGCGCGACTGTGTAGTAGTACAGGTCGCGAATGATGCGCGACTGTACAGTGGAACAACCCGCGCATGGAACTCAATACTCGTGACTGTCCAGTGGGACAACCCATGTATGGGTATAAAAATAATTCTCAAAGACAGAGAAAGACCCAAGACTTTCAAATGCTACAGTAAGTAAGGAAGCAGGACAAAAATCACAAACAAAACTTCGAGCAATGACTGGTCAGGACAACAGAAAAAGACCTAAAGCAGACTTGGCTCCCCAGCGGAGTCGCCAGTTTTGTTGTACAGGATAATTCACCTAATAACCTAGGTCTGGGGGGTTACCAACATACTCTTAACTTGCAGACAATTTGACTCTAAGAGCACATAATAGGAAATAGGAAAGTAGAAGGACTTACTTGTATTAAACGAAGGTTGATCCTTGCTATCTTCTCCCTCTCTGATCCACTTCCAAAGTCTCCAGGATAGTTCCTCCTTCACCTGTTAATAAACACTCTTCCAGATACAAAGCAATTCATATATATATATGCAGGTTATGCAAATCATATATTATAATGAAATGTAAACATTTACCAATCCACAACACATGAAACACAATATGGAAGAAGTAATATATTTATTAACAATAATAGAAAGAGTTTAGGTTACAACCCAATGTCTGAACAAGGACTCCTCTGTCACCAAAGGACTCTAAGTTTCTCTGCTCCAAATATTTCTGTAGACAATCCACCAGCATAACTTTGCTCTCCAAGTATCTATATCAAACCCCCTCCCCAAGGCCTCTATTTATATGGATGAAATGAGGCAGTTCTCGAAGGTTAGGGAGGTTATAGCAGTTAGGAATATTAAGTTAAATGAATGAACTAATCTTCCATTATCGAGTGTTTTTAAATATTAATTTTGAGGAAATCATGCGCGGGTCCGTAGTAGAGAAACCCGCGTATGATACACGACTCTATACAAGTGCAACCCGCATATACATGTATGCGTGACCTGCTGAACATGATACTCACGTATGATGCACGAGATGTCAATAGATATAGTCACGTATGCTACTCAAAATCTCAAAATGGCAAAGTAATCACCTGGGCACATAGGCAATGTATTTCATCATCAACCAAGGTATAATGAAACTAGGTAAACCTCAATCCATAAGTGTCCTTTTGTGTGCCGACCTGAGGGATGTCAGCACTCGGAAGGAGAGGTGCCAATCAGGTGTATAACAACCTCAAGAGATCGAATACCATGTGAAATGGAATCACCCAATAACTTAATAACGACACTATAATTTGCAACATTGTTCGATGAAGGCCGTAGACAAACACCTCCTGAAGATAACACTTGACTTGTAGGAGTATAAATCACCCAAGCAACTGAAGCTGAGTTTTGAGTGTGGCGGCTAGCACCAACGAATCCTACATAAACCAAAGACCCTATCAACATCTGCCACAACAAACGATAGTTAGTCAAAAAAATCGATCACCATAAGTAGACCAAAACTACACTATGAAAATGTACAATAATATACAACAAATCAACCTTGACTGAGAATCATGCATAGTACTTATTAAGATAGAGCCCATTTCTAGGCTTTGCCAAGGCTATCCCTTCATAATCGACTATCTCATAGGCACCTTTCTCTAACACCTGCTTAACCATGTAAGGACCATGCAACATGGGATTAAAATTTCCTTCCCCCAAGGGTTCCTTAGCTTGGTCCCACAAGAGAACCAAGTCACCTTCACTAAACCTCCTAGGATGGGCATACTTATTGTACTGGTACTTAATGCAACACTTGTTAATATCAAGAGCCACTAAAGCATCTCAACGCTGCTCCAAATGGACCAAACGCTCTTCCAATGCAGAAGTCTCTAGTAAAAGCTCCATGGCTAGCTTCAAAGAAGGGATTTTGCACTCAACTGGTAAGATAGACTCCACCCCATGCACAAGATTATAGGGAGAAAAACTGATGGCAGTCTTAACTGCGGTTCGATAAGCCCAAAATGCAGAATATAACATGATATTCCAATTGGTCTTTCTTTTTGCCATGGTTCTTTGGAGAATGGACTTAAGTGACTTGTTCACTGATTCAACCTGTCCATTCGCTTGAGGATAGTAAGAAGAGGACTAATTTTGCTTATACCCTAACTTGGAAGAAAACTCTTCCATCATCTTGTTCTGAAAGTGCCTGCCATGGTCAGTGACAAGCTCCCTTGGAATACCGAACCAGGTGGTAATCTGGTTGAATAAAAAATGTGTGGCTGTCTCACCATCAAATTTAATTGTGGGCATATCCTATGCCCATTTTGTGAAATAATCAACAGCCACAATAATGTGATGGTGCCCCCCAGCTGAAGCTGGGTTGCAATCCATAAAATTGACCCCCCACTTGGTGAAAGGACTATCGGTGATAGTCATATGCAAAGGGGCGGGACGAGAGTGCATATTTTGTACAAACACCTATCAAGGGTGGCACCGCTTGACTGCATCAACACAATCTTTAAATATGGAAGGCCAAAAATAACCTGCTTTCAAAATATTTTGAGCTGTAAAAATCCCAAATAAATGACCACCACACGCTCCTCTGTGGCAATCATTCAGCACAACCTCAACCTCTTTGTGAGTTAAGCAATGACATAAAATGGAATCAACCCCACGATGGTACAAATTTTTATCCATAATAAGGTAATTCTTTGCTACATGACGTAGACATCGACGCTCATCTCGTGAGAGGCGAGAAGGAACCTTCAAGGTCTGGAAGTAGAAAATAATGTCCATGTACCATGGGTCCATAGTAGAAATGAGAAAAATGTGCTCATCAATGAAAAATTCCTCATGAACCTCTCCCTCATCCAAACTCAAAAAATTGGATATAAGCTTAGCAAAAATCAATGAATTCTTTGACTTTGCTGAAACAAACTCGAGCTAAAATTATTGCAATATCACAATCCATTTATTATACTTTCCCCTATCATCCTTCTGGTGCAGATGAACTGAAATGGATTAATATGAGCTATAACAAAATTCTAGCGAAGAAGGATATAATGCCTCAAACGCTGAACAACATGGACGGTAAGTAAGGCCAACTTCTCAACATGGGTATAACAAAGCTCCGCATCAATAAGGTTTCGGCTAAGATAGTATATGGGATGCTCATGAAGCTCCTCATCCTCTTGAGCCAATACCATACCAGTAATCTCTCAAGACGCAGACACATATATTAAAAATTCACTACTATAGTCAGGTGGAATAAGCACGGTGGCCGATGCCAAGGATCTCTTCAAAGCATCGAAAGCCTCCTGGGCTCGCTCATCCTAGATAAACAGAGTGTCTTTCTTCAATAAACACATGAAGCCTTTAGTCAAATTGGAAAAATTGACCACAAATATTCGTAAGAAGTTCTCCATACCTTGCACACACTGAAGATTTCTAATGTTACATGGGGAAGATAATTGAAGTATTGCCTCAAACTTCAAAGGATCGACCCTTATACCCTCCTTGGAAACAATGAACCCTAGTAAGTGACCAACCTTCATGAAAAAGATGCACTTATGAGGATTTAACCGAATTTGATAACGATAGCATCTTTCAAAAACCAAATGCAAATGATAAGGATGACACACTCTCATATGAGAGTGAGCCTCCAAGTCATCCAAATACACTTCAATTATGTTTTTAAGATCGTGAAAGGAAAAGGTCATATCCCATTGAAACATTGCTTCGACGCTTTTAAGGCCGAAGGGCATCTTCCGGTACACAAAAGTACCCCAAGGACAAATGAAAGAAGTCTTATGTTGGTCCTTGGGTTTAATATGAATCTTATTATATCCATAAAATCCATCCATAAAGGAGAAAACTTCACTCCTTGCACACTCATCCAAGGTTTGATCAATAAATGGTGTGGGGAAGTTATCCTTAGGACAAGAGTGATTCAAATCTCTAAAATCGGTGCATACATGAATCGTTCCCTACTTATTATCCACCGGAACGGGATAGATGATGCCACCTTTGAGTAACTTCTCTATATCATCCTTAATTGTGGGTTCTTTCCTAGGATTCATTGCACCCAAACATTGTCGAATAGGTTTAGCATCCTGATAGGTTTTGATTTGATGTTCGACAATGCGAGGGTCTATTCTCGACATTTCTTCATACGACCAAGCGAAAAAATCTCAATATTCTTTAAAAATATCGGTGTACTCTCTAATCTCATCGGCAAAAAATATGCCCCAATGTACACTTTTTCAATCTTGCCAGGAACACAAGAAATATTGATAGGTATAGTTGGTTACAAGTTAGCCATGTTCCCTTCAGCATACTTGCTAGGAGATCCTAATGGGACCACGGGCCTACCAATTTTCTCTCTAAAGATCGCCTTAAAGTCATCACACTCAATATCATCAAGCTTAGGGAGAAAATAAGATCTATGATGAAACTCTCTCCAAGGTTGTTCTAACCCAGACATAGCCTCGAGAATCGCCTCGTTTGATGGAAAAATGTCATCAAGGAAATCATGTGAGTGAGATGATGACACTGCCCAAGCAGGCAATGCATAAGGGTCCTCCTCCTTAGTCCGTGAAGAGGAAGGACTAGACTCTACAACCGAATCAATATTAGCTTGATAAGCCACCATAGTTGTAGACAACGTCATGTCTGTATCCACAAGTATAGAAGCTTCACCTGAAGTACTCGGAGAAGGAAGAGCCCAAGCATCCTCCATATGCAAAGTGTGAAAGGAACTGAAATCAATGACGTTGAATCCTTACCAAGACTAGAACTGATCATAAGAATGGGCGTGACACAACTAAAAGTTCCCATTAGCGAAGGATACATGCCCACCCCAACATTCTTAGTTGTCGGCTGAGAATGATCAATAACCGGGATAGAATATCCCGACGATGCTTTTGAACTAGAATTATCAAAGGATCTTTGATCAATCATCACAATATTCCCATCCAAAGGAAACAAACAACCCAGAAGAGTGACGATGCAACAACTTGCATGTAATAAATCCAGTTATTACCCAATAAAATATTGTAGTCAAGGGGCGCATCAACCACCTCGACCTCGATCGCAATGGTATTCCCTCCCAATTGGACCTCATGGGAAGGAAGAATGTCGTACATCCGAAACAATCTCTCTTCAAATGCAGTTAACATGGTGCCCGACTTAGACAATGCAGGACAACCCACCCCCTTCCAACATGGCAAAGACGTCATGAAAGCCACAACACTCTTAGCAATCACTGTGCACTTGATGGTGTTATTTAGACACTCTACATGAACCAAAAGGGACACATAGTAAGGAAAGAAAGGTTGGACTCCATGATTTAAAATTTGATCACGGAAGGAGAGCTTGCATCAGCCACCCCAAGAGCAAACAACAAGGATTTCCTTTGCGAAGGACAAGTATGAAGAACTTCTAAAGTAGACATCACACAAGGAGTCTAGCCCAAATCCTCGATGATAGAATAGTTATGGGTGGCTCGGGCATTAGGATTGTACCCTGAACGCTTCAAGACTCCCTTAGCAATGCGAGGTGGAGCTTTAGGCTTACCACTAGGTTTTTCGATACACAAAGGGATCTGAAGTGGAGTGGGATATTTTCCTAGGTCTAGTTGCGATGTACCATAATCCTTAGAACGAGTCACAACATTTTCGGTAGACATCATATTAATGCAACCATGGCCACTAACGGTGTCTGATGGGTTTGGAGTTCCACCAGAAGCACCACCAGGATCCATGTTCCTCGAGTTCATATTCTAGTTTTGTGGTAAAGGATTTGTCAACACAGTTGGTCTCTGTGCGATGAAGTTCGAGGCATCTTCTATCCAAGGGCACAAGTGAGTGAGGTGGTCATCGCCACAAATATTACAAGGAAATTTAACCTTACGCTTAGGTTTCTTGTCCCCCTCAACAATATTGTTATTGTTCTTGTCATTATTATCATTTTCATTCCTATTCCCACCCTTTCAATTAATTTTACCTTTATTTTTATTCCATCCAGGTTGCTGGTTACCTTTCTGGTTTGACAATTACACTGAAAGCACATCCACCATTTGGGTAGGATGAGATGAAGCCATAGCTTGTCCCGACGCAGGCTGGTTAATAGAAAAATTACTCATTTGGTTTGTAACCGAGCTTATGGGCTTGACAATTGCGGAGCCAACAATTCCATCGGCATGCGGCCCAGGTTTAAACTTTGGGTCAAAATTGGATTTAGGTGCTTTCAATATGATCTCATACAAGAGCCCATACTGAGCATAAATGAAATCCAACCACTAAGATCTAAAGTTAAATTGTTCCTCATTTTGCGCTCTGTATGTGGAAACATCCTTCGCTATGTAAGGAAATAAAGAATTGAGGAACCATTCCAAAAGGAACTTTGGTGGTATAAAGGCCTTAATCAATCTCTTTCGTTGATGCCACTCTTGAATGTGATCAGATATATGCGTGACTTTGTCCTACTGAAATGTTGACAAGAGTTCAGTACCGGCGTCATAATGCATGGGTAGCTGAAAATGATTAAGGAGGTCATACCTAAGTCATTAAACAATGTATAAGTCCCCCTAGGAAACTCTATGTACCACTTCATCGCAGGCCCTGTAAGGGTGCATTGAAATATCCTTAAATGAACTGAATCATGATTCAAGGAGTTCGAAGAGAACCAAAGGTGGAATGCCGTGACGTGCTCACTAGGATCTTCACCAGCCTTACCTTCGAACTTTGGAATTTCCGAAGGAAGCTTGGCAGGAATGAATGACCATGCTAGGTCATGAGACATAGGATCATTTGTCAATCTCAACAAGTTAGGTAAGTTCAATGTTGCAAGGAAAGGGAGCCTAGGCTGATCCATTTGTTTCCATGCTCCCTGATAGGGCTAGTTCACATAGGTTTGATTGCTATAGACACCATGGCCTTGGCTAGTGGGATAGTAACCTCCTCCCATTTGACCCATATAGGGTTGTGTGTTATAGTTTAGAGTACCTTGAGGCTGGGGTGCTATGAAGCCATAGTTAGGAGGCTGATAAGAGGGTTGATACTCGGACCCATAAGGTACATAGGTTTTTCCATAAGACGCTCCATAGGATGGTCCATAAGCTAGCCCGTAAGACTATCCATAATATTGTCCATGAGATGGTCCATGAGATGGCACATACCTGACTGACACATAAGGAGGCACATGGCCTTATGACACATAATGTGACTAGACGTGGGACACGCATGACTAATGGTAGAACTCCGACCCGAAGGACCATGTCAGTTAGGAGGAGGATGTGTCGTAAAATATGCATTTGAAGGAACCTGTGTTGAAGACGATGGAATATGGGAAGGGATGTAACTTGCTCCCTCAATATTCACATGTCTAGGATCAGTCCCCCGGATGGGATGGGAACAATAGTGCTAGGCCTAGGATGCATGTGTGAAGGACCTTCCACCGCAAGGATGGACGATGTAATATGACTAGTTCTACCAAACCTCTCCACCTGGAAAGGAATAGAAGTGTCCCCAGGAGCAACACTAGGGTGAAAACTCGATCCGACATTGGGTGTCGGACTAGTCTTGGGAAGGTCTGGCATGCCATGGCTTATTATGCTAGTTCTAGTGGGTGCATGGTAAGTCTCACGGTTATGACTATGCGACCAATACTAGTGATTTGCATTCATGTAGCCTGGAAATTGTGAAGGATCATCATGCGATGTCCCAGCCATAGAATGGATGGACTCCATCGAAGTCCCATATGTGCTTGAAGGTTCAACCTCCCATATGGGAGGTGGAAGATAAGGGATCTCTGGGATCTCAGGCTCATGGTCACTCATGGTGTGTGAATCAAATGAGAGTTAGTTCACCTAGAATTTATGGTTCTCTCTCCCAAAGGAGGAGGAGACGTAGAAGGCATAAGTCCTACTAAACGTCGAGAACGATGAAGTTCCGCACCCGAATCCACAATGACTCAAAAGAAAGAAAAGACTCAATCTAATTACGCAAACCTAATCAATATAGTGTACACAGAGAACACTCCTAAGAAAATATACATCCAAAAACAACAAAACAAGGGGAGGATATGTGAGCTCCCGAATGCTGTAGGAATGCCTCGCCTAGGAGGGGCTTGAGACTCCCATACACTACAAGCAAAGGTTCATAACCAATTATAGTGTTCCTCAGCTTCAACGCATAAAGCGACTGTGCTGTTTGACCCCTACCTGGCCATGACACCTACAGAATAACCTCTATAAGTACCCCCTATGATACCTAGGTAAGGAAAATAATGTCACCCCAATATAACCAATGCTCAGGCAAACAGTCATAGTCGAGATCGACCGAATGGGAAGGGTAGCAAAGCTTGAAACCTGAAAGCATCAACTGGTACCCCAATGGTGCACCAACTGATACCTCAAAGGCCCCCAGATATGAATACAATCCTGGAAATATCTCCAGTGCTCACAAAAAGTGACCAGGGGTCATCCTAATCGAAATTGTGTGCGTGGAGCCTCCTGAGAAACACTAATTATACCAAGGATTTCACACTCTCACTTGGATAGACACCTAATTGTTTGTGTTTAGTAGTCTTGAAGAAATGACTTACAATGAACTATTCCAAGACTCTAAATCCTAATCTTGTTGGTGAACCCTATAAAAGAAAAATGTGTAGTTCATTTTAATTAAGCATTTATTTTAATGGCTTTAATTACTCAAAGGGAAATGGCCGCGCAACTAATCATATTGAGACTCAACAGTGAAATAAATGTGCACACCTAAGAAACAATGCCAGGTGAAATCTTTGTAGAATGAAAAACAGGGTATGCCACTACATGAGATGCAAGTGTTTCCCTCCAAATGAGAATTCAATCATTCCTAAATGAAAACCTAACTATTATTCAGTAAGCAAGACCTAATGCAAGTACCATGCAAATGCAAAAATGCAAGGATGCATAAGTATGCAAAATATTTTTTATTTTTTATTTTTACAAATAAATAAGATATAAAAAGAAATAACACACTCTACAACTCTCAGACCCTGCAACCACTCACAAACAGTATCCAAACAAGGCACCAATATAAAAGAGACCTAATGCACTAATCCCAAAACAAAAAGGAAAAAATGAATGACAAGAACAAACCTAATTAAAAATAAATCAAAAGGGGTCTCAGGTCAGAAACAGAGGATGTATATAGACACCAACAGTACCCAAGAAGACTCATCAATCATCAAAACTCACCCACCAACACTCAATATCCCAAATAAAACTCAAAACCAAAGCATACGCGACTGTATGCAGTAAACATGCATACAATACGCAGGAATTCAAGAGAAAATGGCATGTATACGCGACTATAATACAAATACTCGCGTACATGAAGAAAAATAGGGAAAACTGATAAGCCAAGGCCAAATTAATCCTACAGGACATTACTGGGAAAACATACCTCGAGACTCGACACAGAAACAGAGAAATAAAGAGTAATTAAAGCACATTGTATACCCAATCCCCAAAGAAAAACAACTAGGAACCTCCCTAGTGGAGTTACCAATTTTGTTATGGAGAGAAAATTCCTATGGCTGGGGGGTACCACAACAGACAGTATGACACCAAAAATTAGTATTTCCCAATACACAAGAGCAGTAAGTAAATCTAACACTAAGGGATATAGAATCGTACCTTGTTCTGGACGGTTGAAGTAGATCCGCGTTGAGCTTTTCCAATGCAATTGCAATTATAATTTTCTCTCAACAACAACAAACAAAGAAAGCATGATATATATAAATGGGTTAGCACTACTTTAGCATATATAATAAATCATGTATAAGAAATTAAATACATCCATGGATTCAATATTCATATTTAAAATGAACATGAATTGGATAGGAAAATATATTTTTATTAATAAATCAGAGGTACAATAGTGACAAACTCTATGACACTTCTGTGAACCGGAGAAACTGAGTCCTCCACCACTTCAATCCCCCATCTCTCGATAGAAAGCTTACAAAGCAAAGGCAAGCTTGGGAAGAACACTATGTTCTCCAAGGGACAAAGGGATGCAAACTCAAGTATAAGCAAAGCTAAGGCAACAATGGACTATAGTTTCCTTACTCTTTAATTTCTCTTCCTTCAATGTATCCAAGGGGTTCCTTATATAGAACTCCAAAGCGGTAATGGAGGGTCGAATCCGAGAGTTCTCAAGGAATTTGGAAGGCCAAGAGTCAATTTATTTGGACTCAAATGAGGAAAAATCCAAAAATATTTGTCATTTTGCACACATCCCGATGTACGCGGGTTTGAGGTCAAAAGCTACGTATACACATGGGTATTTCTTTAAAATTCATGTATAGGGATAAACAAGCAATTTTTGGGGATGATATTGGAACATGAAATTATAATATAAGTCCATGGGGTCCAAAGAATCTGCAGAGGGACGAGGAAGGCCATAAATGTGTGATCTACCTAGTGTGGTAAAATCATCTATAACAATATACTTTTCAAAATAAACCCCTTGGCATTTAAATTTAAAAATATAAATCTTGGGCCTTAAGATATAAAATTTAATATAAAGCCAACCATTTTTTTTATCCAAGATGGATTAATTTTTGCAAGGAAAGGGAGCCTAGGCTGATACCATGTTAATTTTTCATATGCTTTACTAAGACATCAGTATATCATTTCATTTTTCATAATAAAAGCATATAAAGCAGGATCACTGAAAGAAACAGTATCACAAGAACAACACATATTTATCCTGGGAAAACCCTAAAGGGAAAAACCCAGCAAAAGCTTCCTCAATATAGATGCCCCAAAAGGGAAAAAGGTAAAACCAACAAGGATATCAAAAACCTGATTCTCCTCCTTCTCCAGCAACTCCTCTCCTCCACAAGTGCGCTATTCCAAGTGAGTGTGTGTGTCACAAATGAGGAGCACTACACCTCTATTTATATTCATCCATTTACTTAAAGTTTACTCAATCAACATGTCGGCTTAAGTTAACTCATGTAGGCTCAAGTAACCACACTGGGGTGCTGATGACCCACCTTTACAATTAGAGGGGACTACCTCATGACTCTTATTAGTTCTTCCGATTAGGAGCATCGGGGTACAATGTAATACAAGTGGTTCTCCCGGTTGGACCATCGGGGACCACAAAAGATACATAAAGAATATTCTTCGAAGTTACAATATTTCAACATTTCTAGCATACGACACCACTAACACACCATAGGGAAAAGGTTTAGTAAAGGTATTTTTACTAGAAATTGGGGAAAGTATGAGGTTCTAATGTTTGGTATGTTCCCTCATTTAATAAAAAATATTGACTTTGTTTCAGTCAAGACATAAAATTGTCATGGAAAATGAAATACTTAAATCCAACCCAATAAAGGGGGATTTTAAAACAGTGATGGCAGGTTATGAGGATCAAAAACTTCTTAGAATGAAGGGCACAAGAAGTCCAAGAATGAAGGAATTTGTAGGATCAATTGAGAGTGATATTACAACCATAATATTGTGGCATGCTTATTTTGGGCATTTGAATGTTGATAGCCACATTATTCAACATCAAGGAATGATGAAGGGATTATGCATGTTTTAAAAAGAAAATTCAAGATGTAAAGCTTGCATTTACGGAAAGCATAGGAGGTTAACATTTCCTACAATCACTTGGAGGGAAACTAGAATATTAGAACTTGTTCACAGTGATATTTGTGGACCTTTGGACACCTTACTTTGGGGGTGTAAATATTTTTTACTATCCATTGATGACTTTAACAATATGTTTAGGGGTATTTTTTGAAATAAAAAATTGGAGGCATTTGCAAAGTTTAAATATTTTCAAAATTTGATTGAAACTACAACTAAGGAGAAATTGCCACTTTTCTAATCAATAATGGAAAAGAATTCACTTCAAATAAATTTCATGCATATTTCTAGTAAAAAGGAACTAGGAGACAATTGTAATGTCCCTTTTTAAATTTTTTACCAAAATGCACAATTTTCCAATTTTTTCAGAATGTTGGCTCTTGACTAGTTTTAGTGTCTTGGTCTCCAAATCAGCCCAATTGCTCCCAAATATTTAGAGAAGGTGTATGAATGATATAATAACTTAATTATTATGTTCATGGATGTATTATGGCCCTCCAATAACTTTTTCAAGTCTGTACTAAATTCTGAACAAGATAGATGATTTTATTGGCAATTTTGAGCTCAAATCCCCCCCGGGGTAAATGGTAGAAATGCCTTCCCAAATGTGCAAAAAACCACTTGAATTCTTAAATTCAATCAGGGTATGTGTATAAGATAGTATAAGAGACTCATATGCATAACCAAACTACCTCCCACAAATTCTCAGTTACTGAACATGAAACCCATAATATAATTTAATTACAATCCATTCATTCATAAATCATCAATAGTTTATACATCCATTCGAATCCATCAGGATTACAAGAGTTTACAACAAGGTAGTGGGGAAATGGCACTGTTTCTTCATTTTTTTTTGACAAAAATGGTTAAAATTTAATTAAAGACTGGCAAAGGGGCTGCCAGGGCCTTACAAAGCATATTCAGATTCACTCTTCTGATCTTCCTTTCCAGCTTGATTCCTTTACTACTGCTGATCTTGATGGTCTTCCTTTCCTTATCCTTAATGGATTGGGAAAAATGAGCTTCCTCCATTGACAATAAGCTGGTTTTTGTTTAGAAGAGCACCACGGTTGGCTTCGGTGTCCGCAAGACTGTTTAGATTCCTGAGCACATACTGAGCCTTATAAATTCTGAAGTGAGAGAGGAGAAGGCTGACTTTCCTGAAGATTTGGCCAAGATGAATGTCCGAGGGCATCTTCTTGGTATGAACAGCTTTAATTATCAGCCTGGAGTCCCCGAAAATATTAATCTTTTGGATGTTTAGATTTCTTTCCTGGATTAGGCCCTGCCACGGCGCCAGAATTTCAGCTTGGTTGTTGGAAGCATGTCCTAGGCCCCATGCATAGGACAGGTGGATTTTGCCTGTAGGTTCAAAAATAATACCGCCTCCTCCAGCTTTCCCGGGGTTCCCTTTTGAGGCCCCGTCGAAGAAGAGACACCATTCATTTAGCACTGATCTCCATTTGATAAAGTCCATTTCAACCAATCTAATTTCCCAGTTGGCCTTGTGGGGCAAGTTCGTGGCTTCATTGCTGTTTTGAGCTGGCTGGAACTCCTTAAACCATTGATCTTCTTCCATAGAGAGAGGAGCCTTATTACTTTTGAGAGCCTTTGTTTTTAAAACTTCAGACAGCATTACCCGGGCTTTGATAGCAATTTGAGTTGGGGCCCTGCTTTCCTCCCTGAATATTCTATTATTGCGCTCCAGCCAAATTTTCCATGACAGGAACCTGGGGATCCACATCCACGTGGTTTTGATAAGTTTTTTTTTTACTCAGATCGTGGGGATAGAGGTAGAACCAACGACTTACCATCTCTACTGCAGAGCTGGGAAAACTGACAGCGATTGGACCAAGCAAAATTTTCCAGGCCTCTTGGGTGAAATCGCAGGCTGTGAACAAATGATCTGCATCTTCTTTCGCGTTTTTGCACAATGGGCAGCGTGAAGGGCCAGCCCAGCCTTTCCTCTTGAGTTTGTCATATGTGAGAATGCTGTCATGAAGCATTTGCCAGGTAAGAAAATCAATTTTTGGGATGGACAGGTAATTCCAAAGAGCATTCCACAGGCCTGGGTTGGGGGGAGCCCAAGGACGTTCCAGAATTGAAGCATAACCAGCAGAAGCAGTATATTTACCTGTGCCAGAGCCCCAGCCACGTTTATCTTTAGATCTGGCAAAGATGGGAGATTTTCCTTGGAGAGAGTCCAACAATAGTAGCACCTCATCCTTTAGCTCATCTGGATAATCTCCCAGGTTCCAGCTTACCAAGGATTCGTTTTCATCATGTCCCCATGAGGAAATATCCCATAGCGTGCTGCAATTGTTGTCAGTAAGCCAGATTTGGATGTTCCTTAGCTCGTTCAGGCTGATCAAGGGTTGATCTCCTAAAATAGAATCGTCCCAGATTTTTATATTCGCACCATTTCCAGGAATCCAAGTGAGCTTGGCTTTGAAGTAAGGCAAGACTTTTTTATAGAGCATGAAGATCGGAGAACCAATCTGTCTTTTTGGAGGTTTATCTAGACATCTTTTCCTGTTGCCTGTGAAGTATTTTTTCCGGAGGATCTGCTTGCTCCAGGTATTCTTGCCAGAGATCATATTCCATAGAATTTTTCCCCCCATGGCTAGATTTTGGGTGGCTACATCTCTAATCTGAAGGCCCCCCTCAGTCTTTGGCTTTTTTATCTTGTCCCAGCTAACAAGATGCAACTTCTTATCATTATTTCGTCCCCCTTCCCAGAGGAAACACCGGAGCAGCTCTGCAATCTTATTCGTTATGGTTTTGGGAGCTAACAGGACAGAACATTGATAAATAGGAAGACTGGTGAGGACAAAGTTAATCAAAACAATTTTACCTGCCTTTTTGAGCCATGATGCTCCCCAAGCTTGGATTTTGTCTTTGAGCTTGTCCAGAAGGGGAAACCAGTGGGAAACTTTAGGAGAGGCTTTGAAGATAGGGATGCCTAGGTAGGTAAAGGTGTCCCAAAATGAGATGCCTTCCATGTCAAGGATTCGAGAGATGTTCAACATTTCGAGAGGGGAGCAGTTCCAGTCATAAACCTTACTTTTGAGGAATTTTATTTCACTTCCAGAGCTGTTCATGTAGCAGTCAAGTTCTGCTTTGAAGTTCCTGGCAGTTCTGAGGTTGGCCACTCCCAGTAGCAGAGTGTCATCAGTGAACTAGGCGTGGTTTACATCCTTGACCTTGGGAGCAATTCTTATGCCAGAGAGAGCTCTGTTTTGAAGACTATTATTCCGCTAGAAACTTAGAACAGAAGCCTGGATGACATAGAGAACAGGGGAGAGAGGGCAGCCTTGCCTTAACCCTCTTGAAGCCTGGAAGAACTTGGTAGGCCGGCCATTGATCAGCGGAGCAATCCATGGAGCTGATATGCAGGCTCTAACCCACTGAGTAAATTTCTGATTGAACCCAAAGTTTCTCATGGCAATAAAGAGGAAGTCATGCTTGACTCGGTCAAAGGAACTGGCTAAGTCCAACTTGACTGCCATTCCTTTCTCTTTATTCCTATAGCTGGAATGAATGGCCTCTTGGACTAAGATTATATTGTCCAGAATCTGTCTGCCTCTGACAAACCCACCTTGGTTTTCCGGAATCAATTTTGGCAGAATTTTTTTGAGTCTGTTGGCCATTATTTTGGTTGTGATTTTTTAACCAGTATTGCAGAGGGAGATTGGCCAGAACCTATTGAAATTCCTTGCCCCTTTTTATTTTGGAATGAGAGCCAGGAATGAGGAATTTTTGCTGCCTCCCAATTTGGAGCAGATTTGAGTCTTCTTGATCATTCTGTACAAGTCCCTTTTGATTATGTCCCAACAAGAGATATAGAACTGGGCTGTAAATCCATCTGGCCCGGGAGCTTTGTCTGGGTCCATGTTAAAGAGGGCTTTTTTAATTTCATGGATACTTACAGGATTGTTCAGCAGCTGGTTTTCCTCTTCACTTATCAGCTTTGGAATCTCTGTGAGAGTGTATGAATTCGGATTCACAGGGTCTAGGTCCGGGGCAGAGTAAAGCTTCTTGAAGAAGGAGTGGGAAGCCTCCTTGATGCCATTGGTGTCTTTTATAATTTGGTCTTGCAGCTGAATCTCATTGATGGAGTTGTAGATTTTTTGAGCTTGGGCCTGCTTGTGAAAAAAAGTGGTGTTTTTGTCTCCAGCTTGAAGCCAGAGCGTTCTAGATTTGACTCTCCAGTAGGTTTCCTCCTCTCTGCACGCTTTTTGGTACTTCCTTTGGAGATCTGCTTCCCTATTGAGAAAGTCAAGGGTGATAGGGGAATCTTCCATGGTCAGTTGGTGCCATTCCAGAGCCTTCTGGATTCTTTTCCTTTCATCTGTAGGGGATCTTAGACCTTTTGCCCAAGATTTCAGATCAGCTTTGAGCCTTCTTAATTTTCCTTCCCAGATGAAGAAGGGAGACCCCTGAATCGGTTCATTCCAGGAATTGTTCACAATGTCAAGAAAACCATCCTGATCTACCCATAAAGGACTGAAGCGGAAGGGGATGGGGCCTAACTGAACTTCAGGGGACAGGGTGAGCGAGATTGGTTTATGATCTGAGGTATAATGAGTGTGGATCTTGGAGGAAGCCATGAGGCCAAGGGTAAGGAAGGCGGAGTGAATGAGAAACCGGTCTAGGCAGGTAGCAATATGGCCAGGCCCAAATATTTTGTTGGACCAGGTGAACTTTCCTTTGTCAGGGGGGATATCTACAAGGTCCCAATCCAGCATCACATCTTCCACCCACTCTCTGGCAGGATCCCGGACTATTGATCCCCCTTTTTTTTCTGCTAGGGCTAGGGTTACATTTAGATCTCCAGCAACAACAATATTCTCAGGGTTATGCTGGTTAAGTAATATTTTTAAAGAATCCCAGCACTCTTTTTTTTCCACAAGAGAGACAGGAACATACAGATTAACGATACTTACGTAGAGACCGGAGTCTTTATGGTACAGCTTGGTGAAAAGCCAATGCGTGGTGCCTTCTTCTTCTACAAGGTCAAGCTTTGTGGAGTCCCAGAAAGTTGCCAAGCCTCCCGAGGCTCCTCTAGCGCTCACAGCCCTACTTGGGCCTTTCTTACAAAGCGAGTTCCTTGCACGGAGGAGAGCTTCTTCCTCCATTTTCATCTCCTGGATTAGGAGGACTTCCGGCCTCAGTACTCTTACTAAATCCCTTATAGCTTCTTCTTTTAGGGAGGTGCCGAGTCCTCTGTAGTTCCAGGAGACGTATTGCATTATTTACCTGTTTGAGGGGGATGGCCCCCTTTCGGGGTTTTCCCAATCTTCAACCCAGATCTAGTGTTCATCATTTCTGGAATGGTGTGCTGTGAGCCTTGAAATACATCCTTGTAGGACTGTTCTTCCCTTCTTTTCTTTTCAGGCTTATGTCCCCGCTTTGGTTGATTTGGAGAGACGGATGGACTGCTTGCTTCAGTATCACCCTTCTCCGAGGAATCAACTCCTGTTTTCGAGCCCAGGCTGGAGTGATCCTTTGGCAGACTGGAGGAAGACCGATGGAGATCAGAATCGCTTGGGCTATGTGTCCCTAGAGCTTCACCAGCTTCTGTTCCATGTGCAGGGTTTTGGACCTCATTGAAAGTTTCTTGAAGGATGGGCACTGGATTTCCTTTCTTTGGTGGTTCTTGGATCATTTTCTCCTTATTTTTAGTGTTGCTGAAAGTTTTCCCTTTCTTTGCTTTCTGCCATCCTTCCGCATCTTCTTTTTCAGCAGCCAGTTTGGGACAGTATCTTTGGAAATGTCCGTGCTCTTGACAGTTTCTACATTTGAAGGGTAAGTGTTCGTAGTCCAATTTCTGGTAGTGGGTCCAGGATCCAACTGTGAGTTTTACTGCCTCAGGTAGGCCAGCTTCAAGATCCACTTCAACACAGATTCTGGCGCAGGAGTATTGTCCTTTGTTGTCGGCTTTATCAATGAAATGGCCGATTCCGTTCCCTATTCTTTTCAGAGTGTCAAAATCCCAGTAGTGCATTGGGAGATTGGGGAGCCTGACCCACATAGGCACCTCTTTGGGGAGGTCGATCGCAGGGTCAAAGTCTGGCGTCCATTTGTTCAGGTATAGGCCTTGCGTTCCCATGAAATAGGGACCATTCCTGAAGACTAAATCCCGATCTTCTTCAGAGATGAATTCAAACACGAAGAACCCTCTTCCAACGGGGTAGCAGGTTACACCTTGTTTCAGGTTGGGCTTCCAGTTCCTCTGGATCCAGTCATCTGTGGTCTTGGCTGAAGGCCATAACCCCATGAACTGGCCCACCAGGCCTCTTTTAGCCAGTTCCAGGGCTGTTTTCATTGTTTTTTCTTCAGGAAGGGTGATTTTGGGGATTTCCTCCAGCTTCTTGATGAATTTTGGGATGACTGGGGGAGATATCTTTTTTCCTCTGCTCTGGAGGAGCCTTCTGAAGGAATCCTAATCCGAGATCAAAGGGGTGGGGGGGGCATCCTCCCCTCCCCCAGTCACTGCCATAACTCACACGACGAGCCTCAGCTCGTGCCACAGCCTGCTCGTGCCCTAGCGCGCGTTGTTCAGCTCCTCACGCGCTGCCAGAAAAGTACCAATGACACTGTTTCTTCATTATTGAGTAATAATACATGATATTTCTTGGCCTTTAGACCTGGGATATTTATGAACTTAAATAGAATATAATTTAAATCAGGATACAAAATACTGGTGCAAGATAAGCTCCCTCAAAGAGATGAATAGCTCACCAAGTGTGCCTCACTCCATAGAGCTGAAATATGGTGAGAAAACTTGATATTAAAGGAAGAACAAGCTGAAATTGATATGTCCATGAGATTCTATTCCTTGCACCTGTAAATTATGACTCCATTGAAGCTCCTTGAAATACCTGAGTGTCCTCTCCAAACACCAACTAGGATGGGAATCTTTCACCCTAGAAATTGTCTAAGGCATGAACTAGTCATCCACTAGCTCTCTCTCTTCACAATAACAATTTTCACAAATGATCAAAAGGGCCTTTTCATGGATGGTCTCTACATTTTATAAAAATTATTGGTCTTCTAAGGTTCCAAATACATCCATAAACAAGATCCAAGTCGAAATGGTGTGGCTGCTCATGCTATGCCATGTGGCCTCTCTCTTCACCTTCCCTCTTCTCCCAAATTCGAGTAGGAGCCTCTTGGCCTTCTACAAATCCCATGAGCACTATCTAAGATGCTCTATTTAGGCTTGACATGTCAGATATGTCAGATGTCTCAGCCTTCAATTCTGACTTGTGTCATAACTGTCATAGAATCTCCATAATTGGTGTCAAAGATGTCATAAATGTAAGTGAAATCTATCCAAGTGTCCATGAAACTCCCATTTGGCCCTTCCTCTCCCCATGTAAGTTACAATTCATCCAAAATTCTACCTATGAAGTATATGGACAAGTATATTAACCTTATAATCTATCCAAAAATATTATGTTTCCCATAGATTCGATATTGCAAGAGGAGGATGCCATTTAACATAGGAATTCTAGCTTGAGAGTGCCCCATAGTCTCTATGTGTCTCCATTCTCCATAAACATTTAATTTTTCACTTGAATTCATTTAATTAACTCCATTAAATAAATATTTATTCCTTATAATGTCTAAACACCATTTATTAGCTCCCTTATTAACTTCCCAATGTTTTCACCCAACCTAGGGAACTAGTCGGATTGATGGATTTTTCCTGCTATACAATTATTTGAATGGGGACATTACTTTCCTCCCCACCCAATATTGCTTGTCTTGAAGCAATTTCAGATTTGGATGCTGCAAAATATTCTCCTCTTCCCATGTTGCATCTTCACTTGGTAGATCCTTCCATTGCACCAAATATTCTTTGATTGTTTTGCTCCTCAATCTTCTCTCCCTTGTCTTCAAAACCTTTTTAGGATTAAGTGTGAATTGGCCTTCATCATCCAAAGGAGGGAATGTATATGAAATGACAAATTTCTGACCAATATCTTTCTTGAGACAATAAACATGAAATATGCTACTTCTCCAATCTTTTGGATTACCTTGTAGGCCCCATAGTATCTTGGCTTTAGATTTTCTGCTCCATTCCTTTTGAGAGATGTTTATTTGTATTGATGCAACCTCAAATACACTAAATCATCAACGTGAAAGGTCCTTTCCTCTCTATGTTTATCTGCATATTGTTTTTGCTGATTTTGGGAAACCTGCAAATTGCCTTTTAAAAGATTTAAAATTTCTTGGCTTTCTTCCACCCAATCTTTAGCTTTTGGAGGTCTACTATCACCAAATATCATATCAGAAAATGTAAGTGCATCATAACCATTTAATGCTCTGAAAGGATACATCCCTATTTACATGTGAAAGGTGGTGTTGTAACAAAACTCACCCAAGTGTAGCCATTTTTTCCAAGCTTTTTGTTGTTCTCCCACATAGTTTCGGAGGTACCCTTATAACCATTTATTCACCCTCTCTATTTGTCCATCAGTTTTGGGATGGTATATTGTACTTGGAGTCAACTGACTTCCCACCAATTTGAAAATTTCTTTCCAAAAATCACTCATGAATCTACCATCTCTATCACTCACAATGCTCTTGGGGAGCCCATGCAATTTGAAGATTTCTTTGAAAAAATGGTCACCCACTTGTGCATAACTAAAAGAGGATGTAACAAAAAAGAAATTAGAAAACTTATTCAATCTATCCATTACCACATATATGCAATCCTTGTCCAAATATTTGGGCAAACCGGTGATGAAATCCATCGATATAATATCCCATTTTTGCTATGAAATGGGAAATGGTTGTAATAAACTAGATTAGTATGTGAGTTCTGATTTATTTTACTGACATACCTTACATTGATTCACATAATTCTGAACATTTTCCTTCATCTCCTTTCAATAGAACCTTTGTCTTAGTTTCTTATAGGTTTTGAAGATCCCCAGATGGCCTGCTAGTGGGGAATCATGTGCTTCCTGCAAAACTTTGTACTTAAGCTCTGAATATTGAACCAAATAAATTATTCCCTTATAGTATATCAAACCATTCAAAATTATATAGTTATCATCTCCCATGAGTCCATCTAATACATCACAAGCAATCTTATCTTTGGCATATTCAACTACTAGCATGTCTTTCCAATTTTTAGTAATGCCCTTGAGAGAAAAAAAAGGTCTTCAAGATAATGCATCTACTACAATGTTATTATTTCCTTTCACATATTCAATATAAAAATCATAATCTTGGATCTTGCTTACCCACTTTTGTTTCCTTTCATTTAGATCCTTTTGGGTAAGGAAGTATCTTAGACTATTGTGGTCATTTTTCACCACAAACTTGTTGCCTACAAAAGTATTGTCGGAATTTGGCCAAGGCATGCATGATGGAAAACATCTCTTTGTAATATATGGAGTAAATATTTTCATGAGGCTGAAACTTCTGCTCTCAAACTCTATAGGGTGCTTTCCTTGCTTTGGGACAGCCCCTACTCCTCCACCTAAGGCATCACATTCAACAACAAAAGGCTTAGAAAAATCAGGTAATGCAAGTATGGGACAACTACTCATTACCTATTTAATTTTTTGGAAGGCCTTTTCATCCTCTTTGGTCCACTTGAAAGCATCCTTCTTAGTCAAATCAATGAGTGGAGAAGTCAACTTGGAGAACCCTTTCACAAACTTCCTGTAGTATGTACATATTCCAATGAAGCCTCTTAATTCTATGATGTTTTTTGGTGATGGCCATTCTAAGATAGCCCTGATATTTTCCATGTTCAATTTCACTCCATATTTCCCAATAATGTTCCCAAGATACAATAGTTATTTCATCCAAAATCACATTTATACATCTTAGCATACAAAGACTGTTCTTGCAAAGTTTTCAACACAATCTCTAGGTGTTGCAAGTGCTCTTCCCAAGTTTTACTATAAATGGGAATATCATCAAAGAAGACTAAAACAAACCTTCTAAGATTCTTGCAAAATATTCGATTCATACATGCTTGAAATGTATCTGGAGAATTAGTCAACCCAAATGGCATAACAAGAAACTCAAAGTGCCCATAATGACATCGAAAAGCAGTCTTTTGCACATCTTCCTCCTTCATCCGAATTTGGTGATAACCAGATCTAAGTTCAATTTTGGAAAAGTAATTAGCTCCAAATAGCTCATCCATGAGATCATAAATCCTAGGAATAGTATATCTATTCTTGATGGTCTTCTTGTTCAAATTTCTAAAGTCTATACACGTCCTCAAAGTTCCATATTTTTTATTTACCAACACTACTGAAGAAGCATAAGGGCTAGATCTTGGTCTAATGAGTCCCAAATATAAGAGTTCTTGAATGGAATTCTCAATATAATATTTGAACTTCTTGGGATTTCTATAAGTTGGTATCTGAATGGGTGAAGTACCCTCCTCCAAAACAATGCTATGCTCAACCCCCCTATCAGGTGGTCTACCATGTGGAAGATCTCTGAATTTTTTTTTCATATTTGTGCAAAAGTGTCTCTATCTCCTTTGGGTGTTTAAAAACTCTAATTTTTGTCTTGGGAGAGGTGATATAACATTCAAAATCCCATTGTATATCACCATGCCTCAATATAGATCTCATACTATTGCAATTTACTACCTATTTTGGGTAAGTGTGCTTCCCTCTCACAAGCCTTAGTACACTTGTTGAATATTGAAATTTCATTTCAGGAATTTGATAATTTACTGAATGCTCTCCTATAGAATACATCCATTGCACTCCCAAGACTACATTAGTATCAATAAAATCAACCACATAAAAACTATCAACAAAAGTATAGTTACCTATGGTGACTTGCAGCTTTGGAACCCATGTGTTGCATTGCATTATGTTGTGACCTGGAATGACAACTGTGAAGCCATCGAATGGTTCAGTTGGTATATTTACTTTCTCCACCATATTTGCATCAATGAATTTATGTGTATCTCCTCCATCTACCAAAACTGAATCTCTTTGTCCCAATACGACACCCTTACATCGAATAGTGTGATAGCGAGGCACTGGTGAAAGTACTTCCATTCTTGCTTTGTCCGGTGAAGGATGATTTTATTCTTGTTTTTATTCTTCATATGCTATCTCATATTCCTCCTATTGATCTGAAATGTGCCCTTCTTCATCCATACCCCCTTCATACTCATCATTATCAGAAAACACTTCTGTGTATTGAGCTTTTCCTTTAGCACATTTATGCCCCGGTGTCCATGGTTGGAAGCATGCGAAGCACAATTTTTTCCTTCGAAGTTCATACCTATTTTGTCTTTATTTATTATTCTTTTCAAATGTATCTCTTTGCCAAAAATTCTTATCAAGAGCATCCTTTTTCAAATGCTTTCTTTCAAATCTGAATTTCGGATTGGGAGGAAATCTTGTTTCAGGAAGCACATTTTGAAGATCTCTAGTCAAGCTCATTGCATCATTTAAGTTAGTAGGATTGTGGTATTTGACCAAACATTTTAAGGGATATGCCAAAACTTCAATGAACAATAATACTAAATTTACCATAGATACATTAGCCACCTTAACTGATAATATTTGGAATTCCAAAATAATACTCAATATGAGTCCCTACCTGCTTCAATTGTGCTAGTTCTTTGAAAGACAATTCTGGAACTTTTTGCTCAAGCCTTTCTAATACCTTGTAAAAAAATTCTCCATATGTTTTAACCTGATAATGACCCAAGGTTTTTATTCCATGGAACCATCATTAATTGGCATCTCCATCCAAGTGCAAAATATCCATTTTTAAAGCATCTTCTTCCACCATTGGATTCAGATGAAAATACACATCCAATTTTTGCACCCAAGTGTTAGCAGAACTTTGAGATGAACCATCAAAAGTAGGAAGTGGCACTTTACCTATGGCACAATTCAATTATTTATTTTTGTGTAGAGACTTATTGTCCTCCTTCTTTTTGAGTTTGTTTTCCATGGTGACGTACTGCTCAAATGTTATACTTCTCCTACACTCTTCATCCATTTTAGCCCATTATTTTGTTATTGTATCAATTTCAAATTGAATGTTAGTCTCTTCTTTGGGAATAAGAAATTTATGTACAATATTCCTTGGTATGCTCTGAAATTCATGGGTTCTATTACGAGGTCCTGTTCGTGAGAAAATGTGCTCCCCCATTGTCTTCTTTTCTGCTAATTGTGAACTACCACTATCTCCTATTATCCCTTTGCTTCCCATTTGACTGGCCATCAATTCAAATCCTTTTTCTATCTGTTGGGTCATGTCTACCATATGTTGGGTAATGTCCTTGGATATTTATTCAAACAGGCATTTTATAAGTTTTAGATAATCCATTTTCTCCTTAGTGTAGTATTCTCCCTCGTGAGCCTTAACTTTAGTCAAAGGTACATTTTTTCTTTCTAGTTCTTCTTCTACAATCCTAGCACCTTCCAATTTAAATTCTAAGGGTGGTGTTTTATTGCCTTGAATCCTTTTTAACACCATCATGTTCCAATAACATTCTCTGATACCACTTGTAATGTCCCTTTTATAAATTTTTACCAAAATTCCCAATTTTCCAAATTTTTCACAATTTTGGCTCTTAACTAGTTTTAGTGTCTTGGTCTCCAAATCAGCCCAATTGCTCCCAAATATTCAGAGAAGGTGTATGAATGATATAATAAATTAATTATTATTTTCAGGGATGTATTGTGTCCCTCCAATCACTTCTACAAGTCTGTACTAAATTCTGAACAAGATAGATGATTTTACTGGCAATTTTGGGCTCAACCCCCCCGGGGTAAATGGTAGAAATGGATTCCAAAATGTGAAGAAAACCACTATAATTATTAATTTGAATCAGGTTATGTGTAGAATAAATTATCATATACTTATATGCATAACCAATTGACTTCCACGTATTTTATCACTTCTTTCAATCGGATATAAAAAACTAGTTTTGGACCCTTAGGGAAATGAGGTGTAGTTTTCTCCAATTGCTATGAAATTCGACCGAATAGCCACAAATTCTCAGTTACTTAACATGAAACCCATAATATAATTTAATTACATTCCATTCATTCATAAATCATCACTAGTTTATACATCCATTCGAATCCATCAAGATTACAAAAGTTTACAACAAGGTAGTGGGGAAATGGCACCGTTTCTTCATTATTGAGCAATAATACATGAGATTTATTGGCATTTCGACCTGAGATATTTATGAAATTAAAGAGAATATAATTTATTGGCTGATCCTTGAATTTTATAAACATTATTGGTATTCTCAGGTTCCAAATCCATCCATAAACCAAATCCAAGTCGAATTGGTGTGGCTGCTCATGCTATGCCATGTGGCCTCTCTCTTCACCTTCCCTCTTCTCCCAAATTCTAGTTGGATCCTCTTGGAATTATCCAACTCCCATTATTTCCCTATAAGTTTCTCTATTCAGGCATGAAAGTTCATATATTTCAGATGTCAAGCTTCATATCTGACTTGTGTCATAACTGTCATAGAATCTCCATCATTGGTGTCATAGATGTCATAAATACAAGGGGAATCTAGCCAAGTGTCCATGAAACTCCCATTTGTCCTTTCGTATCCCCATGTAAGTTACAATTCATGCCAAATTATACCTATGAAGTATATTGACAAGTATATTAACCTTATAATACACCCAAAAACATTAGGCTTCCCATAGCTTTGAGATTGCAAGAGGAGGATGCCATTTATTCTAGCTTGAGTGGGCCCCATAGTCTCCATGTTTCTCCATTCTCCATAACCATTTAATTTTTCACTTGAATTCATTTAATTAGATCCATTAAATAGATATTTATTCCTTCTAATGTCTAAACACCATTTATTAGCTCCCTTATCAACTTCCCAATGTTTCCACCCAACCTAGGGAACTAGTAGGATTGATGGAATTTTCTTGCTATGCTATTATTTGAATGGGGACATTACAAAAATTGAGTAAATCCTATGCTTCATAGAAAAAGGGAGTAACTAAAAAAATGAATAAAACATTATTGGGCATGGATCGAGTAATGTTGTTCTTCAAAGGGTTATGTTCAATTTATTGGGTCGAGGCATTTCATACAACAATTTAAATGAGAAATCAATATCCCTCTTCATATTTATATGAAATTACACCTTATGAAGCATGGTATTGTTTCAAAACCATGATTAAACATCTTAAAGTATTTAGTTTGGTTTCCATTCCCTTATCCCAAAATAGAAACAAACAAAGTTAGATCCAGGAGTATGAAATGCATCTTAATCATGTATTGTGAACATAAAAGGGATATAGACTTTTATCAGATGGAATTTTTTTTGCCAGTGGTGATGTTGTTTGTTATGAAACAAAGAGAATAAGTGTAGAATAAATTGAGAAACACATTATTCAATTAGGTCAAAAAAAATTGATTAAGGAACAACAAAGGATGCAACACTTCAATAGATGAAGGTATGGTGAATGGTTTAAAATAGATTGGACATAAAAAAGTATGTAGAAGATGAAGAATCAACAAAAACAAATTCTTCACAAGTTCATTTTAAAGATTCAACTCAAGTTCATTTTGATAATAATTCTTTGGATGGTACATCACCGCCACCTTACGTTGCACACAAGAATCCAAAGTGGTCAACTCAAGTACTTAAGGAAGTTAGGTCTGATAAGAAACATAAAACAAGTACAAGGAGTTCTATAATGAGTCAATAGAATTTGGGTTCACAATTTTTTTATCATATTGTTATCGATCCATCCATTTTTGTAGAGGCAATAGAACATAACAAATAGAGGAAGGAAACACAGTGTGAATATGATGTAGTAATTAAAAATCAGACTTGCAAAATTATTAAGTGTCTGAAGAATGTAATATCCACTGGTTGCAAGTGGGTTTATATAATAAAATATAAGACAAATGGTGAAGTTAATCAATACAAGGCTCAATTCGTGGAAAAGGGGTTTACTTAGAAACAAGGGATTAGTTATGAAAAAACCTTTTCTCCAACAACTAAGTAGAATACTATCAGGGTAGTGCTAGATTTAGTTGCACAATATGGATGGAAAGTGCACCAAATGGACATGAAGACTACATTTCTAAATGGTTATTTATAGGTGGACAAATATATGAATCAACCTTTTGTTTTGAAATTCCAGGACAAGAAAGGAAAGTGTGTAAATTGGTTAAAGAATTATATGGGTTAAAACAAGCACCTAGAGCTTGGTATGCTAAAATGGATGCTTATCTATAGAGAATTGGTTTTCCGTAATGTGATTCAGATGACACTTTGTATGTTCAAATTCAAGGAAACACCTTAATTATTTTGGTGATGTAGGTTGATGATTTACTAATAGAAAGTAATAATGATGATCATATTTCTCACATGAGGAAAGAACTCAACAAGTTTTGAAAAGATAGACTTGGTTTAGTTCACTACTATCTTGGAGTTTAAGTTACACACATAGAAAAACAATATATTTATTTCTCAAACTAAGTATGTTTCTAAATTATTGAATAAGTTTTCAATGTAGGATTGGAAACCATGTATCACCCCCAAGGAGAAAAATTTAAAATTCTCTAATTTTGAAGGGGGGGAACTTGTCAACAGTACTAGGTCTCAACAGCTAATCAAAATTCTAATCAAATTGGAAAATACTTGACCAAACTTATATTTTGTAGTCAAATTCCTTTTCGGGTATATGCAAGAACCGAAAGAGAGTCATTGGAATTCAATAAAAAGGGTACTTCAATATCTTAAAGGAACATAATATTTTGGACTTAGTATAAAATGATTTTGTTTTTATACACTTGCAACTACTCATTTGTAGTGTTTTCTAGATATGTTGATCATAGAGCACCTACTTCGGGATATTTAATGAGAATGGGATCAATTGTTGTGTCCTAGAGCTGTAAAAAATAAGATTTTATTGCAAATTCTACAACAAAAGCAGAATATATCTCAGCTTGGGGAGTGACTTGCGAGAAAGTTTGTTACGAATAATTTTGCAGGATTTTCAAGTTGTTCAAAATGAAGCTACTTAATTATTCATCGATAGGTAATCAACGATCAAGTTATCCAAAAAACCAATATTTCATTTAAAGACAAAACATGTCCATACAAAATATCATTACATTCAAGCTCTCACCATCAAGGAAATTATCAAGCCAAATAATTGTCCAACATATGGTCAAACTGGGGACATCCTCACTAAATCTCTTAGAAGGATTAATTTCACTAATATTAGAACTAAACCTAGTATCTTCTCTAAAGAACTTTTCGATCAAAGGGGAGGTTGTTAGAAATTATGATCCAAAATATTTATCTTAGGACTTTAGTGGATAAATGTTTGTGAGTAAAATATTAATGTAAAAGTGCTGAAATATTGTAACTTCGAAGAATATTTTAAATGTATTTTACTGATGTAACCCAAGGGATATGTCTTATTCTTCCATCGGAATGTTAATATTCTACTTTTTCATCAAAGAGTCATGAGGTAA
>LPNX010102432.1:304652-316405 GCA_001517045.1 Pseudotsuga menziesii | reverse complement strand
ATGATGGGAAAAGGCACACCTATCTGGGGTCTTGTCTTGTACTTTTGATACATCTTATACAAAGGACATTTTGTTGGGTTTTCTTCTCCATGAGGGTTTCCCAGGATAAATCTTTGTGTTCTTTTGTGTGGTTGTACTTGTCCATCTTTAAGTGATTCTTTTGCATATGGTTATGATGTTATAATGCTAAATGTTATCAGATATTGTATAAAAATTAAAAAATTAACATGGTATCATATCTACCCTGAAATAAGTCTTTATGTAGCCGAAACACTGCTACAACTAGAGTTATTGAAGATTAGGGTTTCATGCTTGAAAACCCTAGAAGACAAAAACTATTCATGTTGGTACTTTCACTACAACTCGAGATTGAAAAAGGATCAAGAGATGAAACTTTTACAGGATGAAAATTAAGTCTTGATGTACCCTGTTTAAATTTTCAGCCTTATATTCTCTATAATCTAGGAGATATGATTCCTTGAAATCAGGGTTCCATTCCCTCCTAGAATTAAGCCTTGAACAAGTGACCTAGGGAGAATTGCTATATCTCAAGCTACAAAGTTCTAAATGAAAATTCGCAAGATGTTGTAGATAGGGAATGGACTTTATTTTTTTTGGTAAATGTTTCAGACCTAGAAGGTGAAATAGTGACATGTGGAAGTTTGTACAACTTTTCTATGCTCGACAGTTCCTAAATAAGTCACCTTGGGAAAAATCGCATAAGTCCCAATTGGTGAAATCAATTTTTCTCTATCCTGTGGGGTTGGAAAGAAGACAGACCAGGATACCTCAGTGAAAATTTTTAGACCCATTGCAGAAGTAATTTCAGATATACAGTGGAAACAAGATCAAGAAATTATGTAGAAGAAATTGAAGAAAACTAGCGCATCAAATATTTTGCAGTTTTGTTCACAGTTTTGGGAAAATGGGTATGTTTCTCAGCTCTCCTTATGAAGGAACACATTTCTATCCAATCAGATTTTAAATATACCTAAGTTGAAAAAATAGGGTTTCTCTATCAAACACTAAGTCCACTAGAAGTAGTCTTTGAGAAAAGATCTCAAGCTAGCATCAAGTTGAAGCAATCTCATTGGTAAGTTTTATCCTCTGTAATTCTATTTGAGGTTCTCATTTTTATCATGATAATAAACAATACTAATATTGAGAAAAATACTGAAGAAGTCGAGAACCCCTGATCATGGAAGTATAGAGTGCTTTTCATACCTAAATAACTGTGACCTGGAGAACCATGTCAAAGAAGTTGCAGATGCAGAGGGAGATGAAGACAAAGCACAAGAAGGATTTAGTTAAAGCCAAGAGGATTATTTCTTCCTCCATTGGATCTCACATGTATCATCCTTGTAGAATCCCAAGGATATGATTGGTACAATGACCAGTCTATATGAAGGAAATAATATCAAATATGACATTGAGGAACCAGATGAAGAATGTGAATACCATGCAGTTCCACTTCACAAGGGTTTCTCAAATCAAAGGATAACTTGAAGAAGTAAAATAAAGACATCATGTTCACACCGCTGAAGATTCCTCAAGTGATGAGGAATGTGAATTCTACTAGTGAAGAAAAAGATAATACTCTTATCCATATCAGCATTGGATAAGAAAGAATGAAATTAGTGGCACTCAGAACCAGTACATAGGTTCCCAGAATCAGTAGAAGGATCTAGGACATAAGGATCAAGAAGGAGTCTACCAAACAAACAAAATATAAGTATTTGATTGTCATTATTTAGTTATGTTAGAATAGTTGCATTAATGAAAATAAACTACTAATATGCATGTTATGGGTAAGTATCCCATGGTGTTATACAACACTCCATTTCTAAGTATCTAGAATGAAACATTTTTTATGACATATTGGGATCAATGCACAATCTCAATGATGTTATGGTAGAGATGGAAGACATCTGGAAAGTTTCCATGTATGGACGAATGCTGTATTGGACAAAATAATTGCATGATTATATCATTATGCATAATAATTTGTCATTATACATATGTCTTATGAAATGCTTCTAACCATGCAACTCGTGTATGTGACTTTTAGGAAAGGTCGCTTACACCGTCTACAAGAAAAGGAGGACAAGTTTTTTTACGAAGAACAAGTGTTGACAATTAAAGATTCACTTGAATAAGCATACATGAATATGAACCTTAAGCTCTCAGGGTCAAATAGACCATGACAGAAGAAAGAGATTCATAAGAATACAAGAGAATGGTAGATCCACCTTAAAAGATGAAGACCCCCTTGGGCGTGAGAGATAATTCAAGATGAAGAAAAGTATCGTTATCAGCCAAAATGGCACTTCTTCGTCCGAGTGCTGACATTCATCATGTCGGTACACAAAAGGACAATTGGGATTGAAGTGGCCAAAAAACTATAGATGTGCATGACTTTTGATGCATTATCCTCATACCAACCTTATATATTTTTATTCTTAGTTTTGGGTTACATACGTGACTATGTGCATTGCAACTCGCGTGTCATATGCAAATATGTGCATTGAAACCCGCGTATACCTTGCATACACGTTTTCCCTTTGAGCAACCCGCGTATCATATGCGCCTTTCTTATATTAATACTCACGTATACCTTAATTCGAACTTAAAAAATATAAATCATGATTAGATGAGATTAGTTGGGCCCTAATCCATAACTATCCCAACTATCTCAACCATCCTAACCTTTGAAACCTCTCTATTTCCAAAGTATAAATAGAGGCCTTGGGATGGGGATAATCAATAAATTTCTGAAAGACCAATGTTATGATGGTGGTATACCTTCAGAGTCTTGGAGCAGCAGAACTCAGAGTCCTCGGTTGTAGAGGAGTCCTTGTGTCAGAAGCTGGGTTGTATTCTTACTTATTCACTGTTTCATAATAAAGAGAATTCTTCTTCCAATATTGTATTGTGCTTATCTCATGTATATTGGTTTAATGAATATGATCAATTATGTTATTAATATGCTTTTCATCTAACTTCTGATTTATATATATGAGATATTGCTTGAAGAATTGGCTCTTTGCAAGTGAAGAGAAGCATCCCTAGAAGCTTTGGAGAAGATTGGAGTGAGAGAAGACCAAGCTTACATCAACCATCATAAACCGGGTAAGCCAATATATCTTCCTATTCACATTTCCTATTCTATAAAGATGATTGTCTGCAAGTCTAATAGTAAGTTGGTAATCCCAGAACCTAGGTTACAAGGGTGAAATTTCCTAAACAACAGAACTGGCGACTCCACTGGGGAGTAGTCCAACCTGTTGTGGGTTTATCCTATAGGTTCTTTACCAGTGTTTGTTCTGTTTCTGATTCTGAGTGAGGTCCCGTTTATCTTGCTTTTGATTTACAGTGTAGTGTTCCTAGAATCCTTTACTATTCTTTTTTATTTGAAATTTTCTTAGTTATATACGAGGGTTGTTGTTATACACAGTCGCATATAAGACCTTGTATACATGGGTTTCTCTATAAGACAGTCACGTATGGTACGCGGTTTTCCTGCATACACAGTTGCGTATATCCTGTAGCAGCATAAAATTTGGGTAGCGTTTGCTTGTCCCTGTCTTCTTTGGTTTTTTGCTTGCTTGGAAGTTTTCTGTTAGTGCCAATGACTCTGCGAGTCTAAAGTCTTGCGTGTCACACCGTTTGATTGTCTTCAAGACTTTGTGTTTTTTTGTTTGAATTTTCTTTCATCTTGTGATTTGAAGGTGGTCCTCTTGCTTGGTTTATAAGTTCAGTGCTTTGTGTCTAGGTCAGTGATCAAGGATTTGGATACTTTATACTCTGTACTGCATTTTGTAGTGTCAGTTTTTCACTTGTTCTTTTGTGAATCTAGTGGACTTCTAGGGTTCAATAGTTTCTCCAAGTCAGGTTTTTTCCAAGTCTTCTTCTTGATTGGTTGAAGTTAGTTATTTTGGGTCCTTTATACTTCATTTTACTTATTATATGCTCTGATTATTCAAACTTGCTCAAAAATTTGCATTTATTTGCATTGTAGTTTTTGAAGAATTTGAAAAAGTGAAGAAAAAACATTTTATACTTTTGCATTTAGTTGCATTTAGTCGTTTTCTTTTCAGTATTTTGCAAATAAAATTTCAAAAATTATAAAAAAGGTCTTAGTTTTCTCACACTTAGTTTAAATTTCATTAGCTTATATTAGCAAAAAGAAAAGAAATTTGGTTTAAGTAGTTGCAATTTACTTTGGAATTTTCTATATACATCATTTTCTTTTTCTTATCGAGTCTATAACATCACAGTATTTCACGCCATTTACCTTCTAACTAAGAACAACCCTTAAAATGAACGATATAATTTAAAAATTGTTAGTAATTTTTATTTATAAGCTCATACACCAACTAGCTTAGGCTATACTTTTGGAACAGGGACTTTAAACTCTCTACAAGTGTTTAAATTTCAGACGTAGTTGGCCAATCAATAGGTAAACCCACTTCTATGTTGATTGTATCTGGGAAGCTCCTCTCAAATGGGAGTTAAGCATGAGGCCTCGTGGAGTCTTGGAATGAGGAGATAACCCTCTAATTCCTTGTCAAAGCATAGACCAAGGTTTTTGCGCATCTGGGGACTTCTGTCAATACCACCCCCTTGGCCCTGTGCGGTGCCAGTGTTGACAGGGTTTCAGGCTTTTCTACCCTTCCCATACGTACGAACCAGGCTTGCAAATGTCCCCCAAGACTGTCAATATAGTTGAGGTAGCCTTTAGTGTCTTTGACATCTAGGGTTCATAGACAGGTACACCGGAAGGCTATTTCTGGTTGACCTTAGATGGGCTTGGAAGGTAGCCCTGGTAGAAGGTGTGGGAGGGTGGTGGGTGATTCTTCCACTTGTTTCTAAGAAACTCTACAAGGACGCCAAGTAACTGTCTCTCAAATTTATTTTGGAAAGTATATCTTATACCCCTTGTGTCTAGTGTGACTTTAGGAAATTTTGTACTGATTGCTATGTGGTTTGTTTGTGTTTAGCCAACCTTAGGGTGTGTGAAGAGTCAAATATTCAACCGTGGATGACCAACCTCTCAGAAGGTCAAGAAGGTTGCAAAACCTTCCTCCATTTACTACAGTGGATCCTCCACCACCCCCTAAAAGGTGGAGATTAGACACAGACGGTTCCTTTGAACTGGTAGGAATTAGTGAAGTTTTGGGTGAACCAAAACTCAGGAAAACTAGGTTGATATAACCACAAAAGAGATAGAAGAATAGCAGGTTGTTGAGTTTGCAAGAAATTTTAATTCACCTCTTACTGACCTAAATGATCCTGTGATTGTTCAGGTTTGTCTTTTAAATTCACTTGTGATTGGTGTTTCTATGAGCAGACTAATGTCTAGTGCAGGAGAGAGTCCTTCTACCCCCATCTCAGCTATTATGGTTGAAGGAGTGCAACCTCCCCTGGTTGGTACTCCTAGAACAAATATACCTGCTACTCACTTAACTCCAGCTAGTCGGGTGGTTCAACCACCAGCTTCCACAAATGTTGTAGGAAATTTTGGTGGGGTGGTCACTGGGATTCCCAGTGTGCCTTCTACTTCACCCTCTTTTGCACACACTGCTCAGAGTGGTCCTATTGGATCCTCTTCATTTGTCCAGGGTTTCCCTTGGAATGGGGGGCACATTCCCCCATCTACTCCATATGTAGGCCACACATCTGCATATTTAGGGGTGTAGTTTGGAAACAATAACCATTATGGTTAAGGTTTTCAAACGCTAGTTTCAGCTCCTTTCACGATCTCTCCTTTCTCACTTTTTAGCGGAGAGATACCCGCTCTTGTTTTCCAAACTCTAGTTTCAACTGGAGCAGCTCAAACCACATACACTACACCACATATGAATAATCCACTGGCTTATGGGTGGAATCCTTTTCAAAGTAGTCTGACTACTTCGCAACCGGTAGCCGGGGGCAACCCCACCTTTACATTTGGGAACGAGGGGGAAAGTCCTTCTACTTCCCAAGATCGTACTTTTTAGGATCCGGATAGGCCCAAACTTCCTTTCCTGCCAACTTTGAACTTGCCATATTTTTCCAAGTTAATGAATGAATCGATGAAACATAATGCCACCTGGCCACCCGTCCCTACCAAGCTACCCTTGGATATTCCAAAATTCAAAGGAAAAGTAGGTGAAGACCCAGGGGATCATATCACCACCTTTCACTTGTGGTGCTCTTCCAACTCAATGAACGATGGCACCTTTTAGTTGAGATTGTTCCAAAGAACTTTGACTAGTGCCGCAATAAAGTGGTACATTGAACCGCCTTCTACTGCGTTTGATAGTCTTTGGGACTTAGCTAATGTGTTCTTTAACCATTTCCAACTTCATGTTTGGTATGATGTCGACACAGAATTATTGTCCACCTTTTGGCAAGACAAAGCCACTCACATTTCGGATCACATCCAAGAGTGGCGAAGGCAGAAGAGGCTCATTAAGGCCACTATCCTTCTAGAGTTTTTGTTAGAATGTTTCCTTAAGTCCTTATTGCCGTATATATCTAAGGATGTATCCACTTCGGGAGTAACTAATGAGGAAGAGGCTATCCTCAGTGCCCAACAGTTAGATTTGATATACTCTTAGTATGGGATTCTATATGAAATCATCCCTGGTGCACCAAGGCCAACACATAGTGTTGAGAAACCTAAGCTTGGACCCCATGCCGATGGTGTGGTCGGTTCAGTTAAATCTCCCACCGTAGAATATTTGGCAAAACAACTCCATGAGTTGTCCATTAAACAGTCTACAGCGGAGGTAGCTAAGGATTCCCCCTCATCCCAAAATGCAAACGTTTTTGTTCAATCCTCCCAAAATGGCAATCAGTAGCCTGGTGGGAAAAAGAAAAAGGGGAAGAAAGGTGATGGAAACCAAAACAATCCAAAACCCACAAATAATGTTGATGGGGGAAAAAAAGAGAAGAAGAAGGTGAAATTTCCCTGTAAGTTGTGTTGGGAAGATCACCTGACCCATCAATGACCTCTTATGGATCAAGCTCAGAAGTTGCTCAAAAGTCAACAAATAGCTGTCCTAAAGGATCCTTTTCCCCAGGGACAAAATGTAGCTTCGGATTCTATTGTAGTATGGGGCACTTCCAATGCCCCTGACCAAAATTATTTCAACATGGTTAGATCCCAGACATTACTCCATACTAGAAACAACAACTATGAGATGGAGGTTCCTGAGAAGGGTAAGTCTATAGATGAAACTTCTAACCCTCTCAAAATTGAAAAACCTTCCAAAACTATGCCTAAGATACCAAAAGGTGTCTTCAAGAAAACATTGCACAATCCTAATGCTAGGGCTACAACCAATTACTCTGTAGTTGAAGATTTATCCCAAACCCCTTGTGCGATGTCAGCTTTGGAGGTGTTATAGAGTTGTCCTGCCTAGCGAGATGCACTCTTAGCAATGTTAAGCAGTATGGATTCATCAAGCGTCATGGCGAAGTTTAATTTGTTTGATGTCAAAGTTTTCCTACCATATCATGTGGCTTTGTCAATAGATGTCATCCATGGAGGAAAAACCATTGGAATTCAGTTGTTGATGAAGGTGCTTCCACATGTGTCATGTCCTTGTCTTGCTGGATGGATCTTGGAACTCTAGAGCTAGTTCCATCGAACACCCTACTTACTGCTTTCGACGGAAGGTCATTTCATCCACATGGTATCCTACTAGCTTTTGAGACAAAGTTGGCAGGGAAAGCGGTGTCTATTGAAGTAGAGGTAATTGATGCACTGTTGGATTACAACTTACTTCTGGGGAGAAGTTAGACTTATGCCATGTCTACAATTGCATCGATCGTTCTTTGGGTGGTAGTGTTTCTGCACGAAGGGAAGTTGGTTACAGTAGACCAACTCAGTTTCACTCGGAAGGGCCACATGGAAACTAATGAGTCCACCGTGCCATTGGTTGATCAGGTCAAACCTACTTCAGAGAGCTTAGGGGCTGGAATGTATTCACCATTAATGGGAAAATTTGATATCCCAGCCCCGATTAATTATTTAGGTTCTCCTAGTGTAGGGAAGTCTATTGCAATGGTTGGCGATAGAACGGATCCTTGGGTTCTTCCTTCCCGTCATGAGCCTGAAGTTCCCTTATCAGCAATTGAAGTAGCTTATCAAGCTATCGTTAACATCACTTTTGATCCCATTTCTGTTCCTACTACAGTCTCCGAGGAGCCAGAAGAATCCTATCTTCCTGCTTGGGCAGAGAACTCTTTGTATATTGACGACTTCTTAGACATGGTTTTTCCTTTGGACGAAGACATTTTGGAAGCTATGAGAGGGTGAGATAAGATCCGTGAAGATCTTCGTCATAGATCCTACTTTCTTCCAGAGTTAAGTAGGATTGAAAACCAAGACTACCATGTGAGACTGGAAGGTGATGCTGATATACCAATAAACCCCTTACTAAGGGAGGGAATATTTGCAGAGGGGAATATGCCAAAACATTTTTGTTACTATTCCTATAAACATCTCTACGAACCCCAACGTTGTGGAAAATCTATATATTGGTGCAAACTGCTCTCCAGAGGAGATTGCTATCTATACGGCCTTGTTTAAGGAGTTCTGTGATGTGTTTTCCTGGTCATATGAGGAGATGCCAGGCATAGATCCATTGATAGTCGAACATGAAATACGAACCTATCCTAATGCCAAAATAGTTTGACAAAAACTTAGACCTATCAATCTGCGTAAAGCAGCAGCCGTTAAGGTTGAAGTCAAAAAGTTGTTGAAAGCTGGTTTTATTTACCCAATAGCTTTAACAGAATTGGTATCCAACCCTGTTCCTTTTGATAAAAAGCAAGGGATGATACATGTCTATACTGGCTTTCACGATTTAAACAAATACTGTCCTAAGGACAACTACCCCACACCATTTATAGATCAAATCATTGATGCTTGTGCGAGGAGTGAAGTCTTTTCATTTATAGATGGTTTCTCTGGGTATAATCAGATTCAAATAAAGCCGAAAGACCAACATAAAATGAATTTCATTTGTACTTGGGGTACATTTACGTACAAGAAAATTCATTTTGGATTGAAAAATGCAGGGGCTACCTTTCAGCAGGAAATGAATTTTTCCATTCATGACATCAAGTTTATTGTCGAGCCCTACCTAGATGATTTTTCGATGCATTCTCGTAAGAGAATTGACCGTCCAAATCACTTGCGTTTAATTTTTGAATGATGCAGGCATTAGAAAATACACTTGAATTCCCACAAGTGTGTTTTCTATGTCGATTCAGGTAGGCTACTTAGGTTCATTATTTCTAACAAAGGTATTCAAGTGGATCCTTTGAAAGTTGAGGCCATTGTAAATCTGCCTCCTCCTCGTTCCATCAAGAAAATTCAGAGCCTGCAAGGAAAGTCTAACATTCTTTGATGTTTTATCATGAATTATGCCAAGATCACCAAAGGTTTCATGCTCCTATTGAAGCAAGACACTCCATTTGAACGGGATGAAACTATACAACTTGCGTTCGAGGCATTAAAGAAAGCTTTGTTGCCGGCACCTTTATTGCATCCGCCAGACTACTCTCATGATTTTATATTGTATCTAGCTGCATCTGAGTCGACCATAGGGGTAATGCTAGTCTAGGAGTATGATGAGCTCCAAGAGCATGTCATCTACTATCTTAGCCATGCTTTAGCTGGCCCTGAACTTAGGTACTCCCATGTTGAAAAGTTGGCCTTATCAACTGTGTACACTGTTCAGAGGTTACATCACTACATCTTACTGAGGACTATGACAGTAGTGGTAGATGTTAATCCTTTCCAATCTGTCTTATCCCGACGTATAGTTGGAGGCAAATTGAACAAATGGATAGTCATTCTCCAGGAGTTTGACTTGGATTTTCAATTTGCCAAATCCAAAAAATCCTTATTTTTTGCAGAGCTTATTGCAAAACTTCTAGTTGAAGAAGATGTAGCCATTGAAGAAGACTCATTCCCATATGAGCACTTTTTCTTGATATCCACCTCTAACCCTTGGTAAGGAGATATACTCATCTATCTCCAAACTCTGAAGTGTCCTACAACCTTTTCGCGGGAAGAATGACGCAAATTATGCACACATGCAAAAAACTACCTCATCATTGGAGATACTTTATATCATATAGGGGTAGACTCTGTTTTGCGTCGGTGCCTCACCCATGAAGAGGTTGAGATTGTCCTAAATGATTCCCATAGCGGAGCATGTGGGGGTCATTTATCTGGGTTAGCAACGCCCTAGAAGATCTTACATGCCATTTATTTCTGGCCCACGATCTTTAAACATTGTGTGGAAGCCGTGAAGCACTGTCATCCTTGTTAGCTTTACACCAGAAAGATGTGGTCGCATCCTACTCCATTATTTCCTTTCATTATAGTGGACCCCTTCACCAAGTGGGGGATAGATTATGTGATGTGCAACCTAGTTTCAGCTGGAGGGCACAAATACATCATTGTCACCATGGATTACTTGATGAAGTGGGAAGAGGCAATGCCCACCTATAAGGCTGACGGGGAAATTGTAGCTTTTTTCATTTTCAACCAGATTATCGCACGCCTTGGTATTCCTAAAGAGATTGTCACTGACCATGGTAGTCACTTCCAAAATAGTATGATGACCGAATTGGCTACTATGCTAGGGTTTAAAAAAGAACATTCATCTTCTTTTTACCCGCAAGCAAATGGTCAAGTTGAGGCAGTCAATAATACCTTGAAGACTATTCTCAAGCGTACTATTAACGCAGCTCAGTAAAATTGGCACATCATGCTATATCCTGCACATTGGGCTTATCGAACCAATGTGAAAAATTCCATGGTGTTCTCTCCTTTCCAACTTGTTCACAGGATGGAAGCAGTAACCTCGGTTGAATGCGAAATCACATCTTTAAAAATTGCCATTCATGTGTTACCTGATACAACTGAGCTAGAGGAACATTTGTTACACTTAGAACATCTAGATGAACACCGTAGAGATGCGTTGACTACAAACGAGGCTCATAAAAATAGGGTGAAAAATCAATGTGATAAGTCAGCCAAACCTAGGATTTTTTCTAAAGGGGAGCAGGTCTTGCTCTAGGACCAAGACAAAGAACCCCTGGGGCAGGGAAATTCAAGTCTATGTGGTTAGGACCCTATGTTGTGTCAAACATTTTGAGGAAAGGAGCATATGAATTAATTGATTTTGAGGGGAATAAGCTGGTTGAGCCTAGAAATAGGCTCTACTTGAAGAAGTACTATGCTTAGGCTTAACACTTTTTCTTGTAACTTTATTGTATGTAAATTTATGTACAATAGCTAGCCGATTTATGTTCTTATACCATTTGTTGGTTGTTACAGATGTCTTCTAAGTGGTTCATAGGTTTTACAGATGGCACTAGTCATCACACTTGCAACCTGGCTTCAGCTGCATGGGTTATTTACTCACCCTCGAGACAACTAGTTGCCTCTGGAGGCGCTTGCCTAGGTCCTGCTACCAATAATGTGGCTGAATACTGGGCCATCATTGATATTTTATGGGATTTCTTGTCACGTGGAATCACCCAATTGGAATTTAGACTTGACTCTCAACTGGTGGTTTCCCAGGTCAATCGAGCTTACCAGGTGCGGAACCCTATTTTATTACGCCAGTTTTTGCAAGTTAGGTTATTGGAAATAAATTTTGATTTTATCACATTTAATCATATTCCAAGAAATCAAAATTCATTAACTGATGCATATGAGAATTATATCTTGGATTGGAACA
>LPNX010102432.1:281331-304639 GCA_001517045.1 Pseudotsuga menziesii | reverse complement strand
ATATATATATATATATATATATATATATGTAAATATCTGTCCATATAGATAGGTTGAGTTCTTGATCCTCAGATCCAGCCATAGCTATATAAATATACAAAAATGTACAAAAATTGGATCATAATCCATAAAATTCCCTTAGGTCTAATCTTGACCAGCCTGGTCACCTTGGTCATCCTGGTCATCCCATTCTCGGGCCTCCTCAGCTTCTTCAGCTGCAGCAACCTCAACGGAATCTATGTAGAGAAGTATCACCCTGGCTACCCTACTCATAAGGCGTATCTAGGTGGTTGGAATACCAACAACTAGTACTTGCATAATGGCAAGGATCTGCTCAATACGTAGAGTTGGGATTCTTTGGGTTAGCATGGATAGCTTCCCCTCAAGTACCCTGATCAAACCCTGATCCTCTCCTGCCTCCGGTCATACATACATATGAGAATGCCCATTAGGGTGGACTGGTCCAATATCTACATTTTAAACATTAAAAGGATTAAAAACTCTTATACATATGTATATATCTTTATGATTAAAAATTCATAAAAATTTAAAAACTTGAAAAAACCAAAATACCTGATGCTCCCCATGCTCCTCTAAGAGGGAGGACAAGGTCATTTCCACCTCAGAAATCCATCCCAACATAGGGAAACTACTCTAGTGCTAATAGCTACCATCCCCACCATAGGTAGAAGTGCTAGACACTCTGAACCGAGCCACCATCGCCCTAGCAAAGGAAAATTTCTCCCCACCTACTGAGTCTAGGTTGACGGGGAGAGAAAGCTGGTAGAGGTACCGCAGGGCTGAGGGCGAGCATTCTCTCAAAGAAAAAAGACACCAATATACTAGAATAGCCAAAGTTCTTCCATCGGCCTCTCTTGCAGTCATAGAGTTGTTTCTTCATTATCGGGATTACTCCTGAGCACCAGTCAAATACAGCTCCCTGTAGGAACTCTACAACGA
The DNA here is from genome assembly GCA_001517045.1 of Pseudotsuga menziesii. Classification (NCBI taxonomy): domain Eukaryota; kingdom Viridiplantae; phylum Streptophyta; class Pinopsida; order Pinales; family Pinaceae; genus Pseudotsuga; species Pseudotsuga menziesii. Next base: position 303,679 of record LPNX010102432.1, on the reverse strand, counting down.
TTCTCATCTCGTACCTAGTAGCAAGATGGAGTGAAGACGATCCTACAAACCTCACTATTATGCTTACCAACACCTATAATCGAAAGCTACGAATATGTGCAATAGGGATGCAAGTTCCCCTTTTCTGACTGTCGGGCGTGTAGTAAGTGTTGATATAATCCTGAACACTTAGAAGGTCACCACCCCTGCCGATACCCTCGAGGTTGACAGGTGTTCCCCATCATGACAAACCTGCAATGAAATATATGTCTTCCAATGAAATTTCCAGAATCTCACCTTGTAAATCAAAGGCACCTAGATCATGATCCCAGTAGTTAATCAAAAGCTCCAGTAAACGGACATTGGCCCGCATAGGTGAGGTACAAAAGAACTTGAGCAACCCACTTTTTCGCAATTCTTGCACTGTGGGGGCACTTTGGAGTGCATCTTGGTCCATATTTTCATGTTCCCTCTCCCTCCACTCCAACTGTTGCACATGAAAATCTCACACTGCTTAGTCATCCTTCAAAATAAGTTCTTGTTGCTTATCAACCTCCCAGAAAGCTTGAAATTTTTTTTACCTGACCTAGCAAGGACAACACTCTTTCGTATTTTCCACAGAGCGTCAGCGACGCCTATTTCAGTTAAGCAAGAAGCACCGATGTCCCTTTGTTTTGGAAAAAATCCCAGATCGACGCTCTGCCTAGTTTGGCTAAAAGCGCCGATGGTCTGTTGAAAGGGAAAAAAAAGAAGTTTCTAGAAGAATTTGTATGGAATCCTTCATGGAATTAGTTCCTGGGAGAGGTGGAATTTGCCTCCCTCACCTATAGGGATCTCATTCTATCATTTTGTCAAGTAATCCTTTGGGTTCTATGCCTATAAATGAAGCCTTCATGAGGAGAGTGGGGAAGGCCAGAAAAAGCACCCTTACGCTGCTTGTTCCTAGTTTGAAGTATGAATAGAGGAAAAGTAGAGGTATCTTTTAGTTGGAGAGGTATTCATAGGATATTGTAGTCATTATTGTTGAGACATAAGCCATCAACATAAAGGCTTTTTGGTTGTACTTCTTCCTCATCCATATATTAATGTAAAGACATTTCCCTTTCATATATTTGATTGTTGTGTTTATGATTAAATATTATTGGATTCCTTGATCACCAATATGGATAGTTGATTATTGTGATGCTCTCATCCCTTTTGTTTGTCTTGTAATCCATCTTGCAGGTATTGAACCATATCAAGGACTTCCTAGAGAGAAGATAAGCAGATCTACAATTGAGGTATATGGTGTATTATGTTAATTGATTTAACTATTCAAGGGAAGGATATGTTGCTGTCTCTTTTTGTTCTGTAGTTGTGTTTTGCATTGTAGAGGAAAAAGCAATGTCAGCACTGGTTGATAATTCCTAATAACAAAATTGGTGACTCCACTAGGGATCTAGCCTAATCTAGTCAGATCTGGGGAATATCCAGTCAAATCTACAAACCATGGTAACCATCTCGTTTATGAAGGTGATCTCTCTATTTTTCAGTTATTTCAGTTGTAAGGTAAGTTATCTACCTTATGATCTTGGTATTTTTCCTCTTTTCTAAGTAATTTTTACCCTCCTTTTAGTCTACTCAGCTTTCTGGTTTCTCCTGTAGGCTCTTATCTTTTTTAGTGCACTGTTGAACAACCCCTTTTGCTTTGACTGACAAAGCGTTGGTCTATTTCAGGATGCCTTTCCTCCTTTTAGTAGCAATGCCAATGGTGCCTTTCCCTTTGGTTGACAGAGCGTCGATGACACCATTCTGCAGAAGGCTAGGAGCATCATAGCACCCTGGCACGCTTTGGTGCAGTGCCTCTCAGTGCGCCAAGGTAGGTCTTCAAAACTACCTGTCTGGAAAATTTTCTGAAATTTGTAAACTGTCTTTTTTCTCTAAAATTTTTGTTTAGAGTGGTTTCACTCACTTGATTGCTTGCTATTTGTTTTATTGGTTTTTGTGACTTTGATTCTCTCTTTGAGCTCAGATCAAAAAATTTCTACTTCTTGAATTGTCATAAATGAAATCAGAAATATATTTTTGTTTTGGCTTTTTATTAAAGTATCTGAAAAAAATCATTGTCGAAAAGAGAACCTACAACCTCTTCCTAGAATATTAGTTTCCTTTGAAAATAATTCTTTGTGTGCCTCATATTTTCTAGAAAAATACAAAAAGAATCATCTTACTTTCCTCTTGTTTATGCTTGCGAAGTTTGTGTGTTTTTTTTCCATTTGCATGCGTGTTTCAGAAAGATTAGTCTTTTTGACATTGTAGCAAAAGTTAGTTTGCATGCACGTTAGAGGCTTGATTTTCTTTCCCTCCTTTTCAGAAAATTTGTAATTCTTGTTTGAAAGAATTTTCATGTTTGAAAGACTCCTTTTGCATCTCTTTTTTGGATCTTGTTCTATTGTTGAAAACAGCTTTCTATTGGTATATTGTTGAAAAGAAAAGAAAATGTTCCTTCCTTCCCCTAGTTAGTTCTCATCGAAGTTAAAAAGTGCATTACATTTAGAATAATTTGCATCATTGGAGATAACATTCCACAAACATTCACCTAATCATCCAGATAAAATTAACGGTAGCTTTAGGTCTAAAATTGCATAGAAGGTTGAGTGATAGGCTAGTGACGTCTTTGGGTGTCGTTAAGCATAGGAGCTGTCGTTATTTGTCTGCACTACATCCCGGGACTCACGTGGTTCTTCCACATACCGTCGGTATATCGAACGGCCTTTCACATACCCTTGAGGTATATAGAAAGTTACTTAACGTACTCGATTGTATATCGGAAGGCCCCTTGTGAACGGTTGTGCATTAGGCAGCACTACTACCGATTTGAGCTCCCACGTACCTTGAGTATATCGGGAGACCCCACTAGGATACCCTGACCATCTAAGAAAAGTCCTTTGGCTGTCTTGTGTGGAGCAATACACTGAAAAAATCATTCGGGGAGATTACTATGTACGTACCCCTGAGGTATATTGCGAGTTGCACCTACTTGACAATCCTGGTGAGAGACCGGCTATTCTAAACCCGTCCTATCACTTAAGTTTGATTGTGACCTTTAGATCTATGTAGGTTTTGTTTGTGTGTTTTTACTCCTTTTTTTACCTATATTAGGTAACTTCGACCACCACCATGGCTGAGCAACTTGCAAGACGTCAATCTCGTAGATTGCAGGGTTTATCTCCCGACTCTCCTCCTACCATGGAAGGACAAGAAGGAGTAACCATGGAACAACCAACTTCTGCTAATTTTCCCATAGGAACTACCATAGCTAGTGAAAGCAGAGAATATTTCACTATTTACACGAATCCTTTGGTTCAATTGCCTCCTACAACTGATTTTTCTGTACATCCGCCATTGGAAGGCCATGGTGATACTCCTGCCCCACCATATTGTGGCCCAGATGCTCCTTTTTGGAGGACTTCTATGGGCCAAGTTATTGCTGAATTCAAGGTTATTAGACCTTCACCAAGGAACCCTCCTTTGGGGGAGGAAGAACAGAAAAGAATTAATGCATCTCTCGATCGAGCTCGTAATTTTTCAAAGAGAGTAGAAAGAATTATTCCTCCACCTATGTCCCATCTTGAAGCTGTATTAGCTCGTTTACCTGTAACATAGACCCTTGGCCTTTAGTAGAAATTAAACCTTCTTCTAATGGCCATCCAACTTATGGTGATACTTCTCATAACCCATGGCTTGAAGGATATCGTTCACTAGCTCAGTTGATAGGTCCTATTGAAGAAGTTCCATTTCAAGGTAATCCAGGCCCAAACCACAACCCTATAGTTTCACATCCTGGACCCATTACTAGACCTTCCATACCTGTCGTGGTTGGGGGGCAATCCTCAAATCAAGCAATGTCAGTAAACTCTCATGCCGGGGGGAAACCCCTGGTGCGAGCTACGTCATTTGTCAGTGGAACTATGGCTAGTTCATGACAAGTTGGAGCTGTAGCACAACCTGTAGTGGTTATCCCTCCCACCAATACCAATGTTGTTCCCCCTCAACTAGTACAGTCCAACCCTTAGGGCCACAACCTGTCAATAATACAGCTTCTTGGGCATATACTTATCCAGGAACTCAATCATCTATGGTTAATCAAGTTTACCAACAACCACCACCGGTGACTATGTACCTTGGAAATGATTTTGTACCTTGGGGACAACCAAATTGGTCAAACATCCCGTCATATGGAGGATATTTTGTTAACACTTCCGGAGGATACGGTGGACCTCCCCCCGGAGGACCACCGCGAGGACTTGGAGGACCTGGTGGACCGTTTGGAGGACCACCACTACCACCTGGAGGAGGATGCCCACCACCACCACCTGGAGGAGGAGGAGGACCACCACCACCTAGAGGAGGAGGACCACCACCACCACCATCACCGCCTTCTGGAGGATCCCCTCCCTCAGGGGGCCCACCTCTCCATGGAAATTATGGAAACCAATAACCTTTTCAACAAGCTTCAGGGGCATCATCTATACCCATCTATCAATCTGCATACGATCCTACTGGTTATAAAATTCCCTATTAGTATTACTAGTATCCACAACCAAATCAACAATTACCATTTCTGGCCACTTTAGATTGGCCAGACTTGTCAAGATTGATAAATGACCCAATCCACCATGACCCCTTTTGGCCTGCCATTCCTGTAAAGCTGCCTTTCGATATACCTAAGTTTGACGGTAAACCCGGTGAAGATAAAAGAAACCACATGATGGCATTTCACTTGTGGTGTTCATCCAATTTGTTGATGGACAGTTCAATCTGTCTACGCCTTTTTCAAAGAACCCTCACTGGTATTTCCACAAAGTGGCACATCGAATTACCACAACACTCTTTTTGGGATTTTAATGCCCTAGGAATGGATTTTTTGACAGACTTTCAACTGCCAATCCGATATGAAATAGGTACAAACCTTTTAACCTTGATTCGCCAAACCACATCTACTCATATCTCCGATCATATTCATGAATGGAGAAGAAGATGAAGGTTGATTAAGGCCCCTATTCCTGATCAGTTGCTAGTTGATTAGTTTACAAAGTCTTTACTACCACATATTGCTAGAGATGTCGCCATGGGAGGAGCTGTTATTGAGGAGCAATCTATTAGCCACACTTAATACCTAGACTTGGTTTATTCCCAGTCAGGTACTTTGTATGACCTGATTCCACATGATCCTCGACCCACAACAGATCCATCTAGACTTGCAACTGAACCTCCTGTTGATGGCATACTTGGTTCAGTTCAGACACAAACAATGGCTAAATATTCTAAGAAACAAACCGCCACTCCATCCAATCAACGAGCACCACCTTCCAAAACTGCATCCTCTCATGTTGCTTCTGCTGAAGTGAATGCGTTTCAATCCACTGAATCTTCAGGCGGGATGAAAAAAGGGAAAAGTAAACCTAAAAATCCTTACAACCAACAGGAAGGAAATCAAACACAGAATCCGGATAATGATTCAAAAGGAAAGAGAAAGGTGAAGTATCCTTGTTTAATCTGTGGAGGTGACCATTTTACAAAAGAATTTCCTTGTTGTGAGGAAGTCATTAAATTTTTAAAAGCTTCACCGACCCCAGCTATTTTGAAATATCCTTTCCCTTCCCAACAGCAGTTAATTGATCATGAGTCCTTAAACAAAAAAATTTCGTCCACTGATGAAGTTTGTATGATGTCTAGTGAAATGGTGAACTTGAATACAATAGCACACAGTTATGACCCTCCTGCGGAAAAGAAAACTCTGGATGTTCCATCTGAAAAACCCTCAACTTCCACACCTCCTCCTAATAATGGTCTTCATATCGAAAACCTATACCAAAAGCAATTTTTCGTCCACCAAAAGGCACTCTACGTACATCCATAACCAATCCTAACGCTGATGTTGCCCAATATTATAATATTGTTGAAGATTTGGCCCAGGAACCCTGTGCTATGTCGACTTTAGAGGTAGACCAAACCTGCCCAACTCAATGGAAAAACTTGCTTACTTCCCTTGGAGCTATGGATCCCAAGAATAGTAATATCATCGCTTTCAAACTGGATGATTTCAAGACGAGACTCTCACATCAGTTAGCTTTCCATATCGCTACCAAGATTGCTAGAAAGACTATCCGTCATACCATTTTGGATGAGGGTGCCTCTACATCAATTATGTATTTATCTTGCTGGAGAGCCATTGGATCTCCAGAAATCAACCGTTCACCTACCACTCTTAAGGATTTTGATGGTCGCAGCTTTCAAACCTATCGATTACTACCTGCCATCGATGTTGAACTGGGGGGCAAGTCAGTCTCCATTCATATTGAAGTCATCGACGCTCCTTTGGATTACAACTTACTCCTAGGTTGTAACTGGTTTTATGCTATGCAATTTGTAGCATTGACCATTTTTCGGATCATCCAGTTCCCATTCCAAGGAAATATTGTTACTGTTGATCAGTGTTGACGGGCCCAAAAAAGGCACAATTGTCAACCGAGAGGCAACCCGATCTGAGAGTTTTCAAAGATGCTCTTAGTCGTTACGTAGCTACCTCTAACGGGTTTAAGGCCCTGTTGCCTTCCCTAAATTACTCCCAGCTACAAGGAAACACTCAAAAGGAAAAACTAAAGCTATTGTTTGTTAACTAAAACTATAGTATACCTATGAATATATACATCAAACTGTTAAAGATATTTGATGAATTAGTTTAGTGTATTTCCCAACTAATAAATGGAATTAACCTAACTAAATAATTAAACTATGAATACAGGAATGAATAATTAGAGAAATATTAACAGATTCATTTAATTTACATAAGTTATACTATGAACACATGTACATTAATAACAAAAATTGACAGATAAATGATTAAAATATAAACGTGACACTCTGATTCAAAATATTTTTTTTGAAAAATAAATGCAGAAAACTACTATTAACCTAACCTAATTGTCCTATCCTGATCAGGAGCATAGAAAGCATTAACCTGGAATTAAATTTGCAAATTATGCTACTGTGTTAAAAATCTTGAATGTATTTAGAAGAAATTCAGAAATTCAAACAAGATAACATAGTGAACAAGTATATCACACTCATCATGATGAAAACACCAAATCTACTATGTGACATATATTAGCAAATTAAAACCAGCATAAGTCGACAGTTAAACATGATGCATTTTGCAAAATTCATTAAAGAAATGATGACAAAACATAAAGACTGCAGAAAAAAGATGACAATATCAAACGATATCATAAATACATTTGCATAATAAAAATATTGTAAATATATATATAGATATCACCAGTCAAAAGTACTGTAACTACCAACAACAAATTGTCTTAGGTCACAGGAAATGATTACAGTGATCTTTCCTCGCCCTTTTCCCAACTATCGACCCCCTATCGAGTAATACATATTTCCTTTAAATACATTTAATCTCACATGGAGATAGCTCTATAAATATGGAAACTACAAAATCAAAATCTTAACAAATTTCATTTTAAAAATGACAAATGCAATATGTCATTTTTCTACATGCGTCATAATGTCTCGAAATCGGAAAGATTCGATTTATAGCACAAAATCACACAATAATAAAGGAACTAATCGATTTAGTGACACCTGGGAAACAGCAAGGCCAACTGATTTGCTCACGATTCCCCAGGGATCATCCTCAAAATGAACGATCCAAGAAAAACGCATCAACCATATAACCTGCAGCACTACACATTAAAGAGAACTAATTAACACCTACGCAATAGCAAAATAAAATAAACTACATAATCCATCAATCAAATCCAACCAATACCTATAACAAAATAACTTGATTATCACATGATTATAAACTTCAAACCTGAAATATAATAGCGAGTGTGCCCAAAATATTACAATTTCACAGGAGCATTAAACACCTGTATATTTACACCATTCGCCGGATTCTGTGAATGACCTTTGAATTGCATTAAAGTAACCTGAGCATTAAGCTCACGCACTTTGTCCTCACTCTAATGACTCTCGTTTTGCAGTTTCAGAACTCTCCGAATCAACCTGTTTTTATGCTTCTTCAGACGCAGCAGACCCTTATCATCAGAATCAAATTTCTCTTTCATCCTTGCATTCTCGGCTTCCATAGCATCATGATGTGCTACCATTCCTGTTATCTCTTCCTCCATCCTATGTATTTTATCCAACAAACAGTTTACAAATAACGGGTGAACCATTTCACCAATTCGATAGAAACCCGGTAAATTTGCTTCTGCAGACTTGTCCTTAGCTGGAGGATCGACCACAGGGTCAACCTGAAGATTCTTATCAGACACAGGAGGACTATTACCGGCATCATTCACGAGAGTCTCATGATCAATGTCAAGGCCGTCATTAGGCGAGACAAGATTCTCTTCTTCATCATCTATCAGAACTGTTTCAACGTCAATGTTCTTACTCACAGAGGACTTAACAGTGCAAACCTTGGCTAACATACTCCTCGTGAACCTGCCAATAAACTTACCATTCAGCCTTTTTCCCTTTTGTTTGCAGGCATCGTCATTACGTTTCGGCGTGACAGGGGATAAATTTAAAGACTTCCTCATACACTTGGGAGGCACAGGAGTACCAGGACTACACACAGGAGTGGGAGTAGGATTATCGTTGACGCAGGGGCTTACACAACCAACAAGGTTTGACACAGGCTCATGCACAGGTGAAGCCAGAGCTCGACAAGGCTCTTGATGTATAACACATTCTTCAGGGTTATCGAATTGACAATGGCAGAATGCCAAGAAGCCATTCTATTCAAGAAAATCATCCCATGACCGATTTTGCTTACTCAGCTCTCTTTCTACCAATATCCTAACCAAGCCATGATGAAACAGACTGTGACCGATGTTCTTCGGCCCCGTTTTAATGGCCGAAGACATCTTGGTCAAACTCCGAACTAAATAATAGGGAAAATTCAAAGGAAAACCAAGAAAAACATCCAACAATCGAAGGTGATAAACATAAGCTGAGGAAATACGACCCTCACAGGTCACGTACCGGTGAATAACATCTAGAACCGGTCGCCATTCTTTCTGGAAATACTTCCGCGATACACCAGTTCTGAAGGACACCTCCTGGCAAGGATTCTTCAACATCTGTCTCCATTCTGTGACCTCCATTTGCTTGTACTTGAACCAGCGTTCACCTGTCAACGGCAAACCCGTAGCCAGAGAAACTGAGCACTCGTCGACCCTAAATTGGAGGTCGGCCACCTTAACCCTAGCATCAGACAATGACAAAGCAAATAACCTGGTCACCTTAGGGTTTGAGTCCGTAAACTTGCGAATAAACGACAACCATCCAACTGCTTCGACCTTGGCTAAGAGTTCAGGGTTTCCATCAAAGAGTTTCATGTCACTAGGTTCAACTCTAACCACCGGAGCCATAGCTGCAAGCACAAATGCACGCAACTGCACACAAAAGAGATACCGCAAATCGACACACGACAGTAAATTGGAGAGCGAGCACTCAGGATGCAGACCAAGCAGAAAACACAAGTAATGAAAACCAACGCTCTCATAAACAAAATACGCCATGAGCAAACCCAGACAAGACCCCCGTAAACTCGGCATGGGGGAGGGAGAATGATCACGCAGAGCGGTAATAAAGTGATAAAGAAATGATGGTGAAGATTCCAGACTAGACTCGTTTTGCCATTATTTATCCGGCCCGATCGACATACAATCACACCGTAAATGAATCACAGGTGTTGAACGAACAGGTAGCCATGATGCTGAGCACGTACTTGGCAATTGATTGTCATTTACAAAGCTACGTACGTGTAATGATATCATATCTATCCACAATCAAATGGATCAAATGGCGACACGAGTCAAAACAACCACAGGGGATGAACCTTAAGCGTTTAAACGTCGACCTTACCCTATGATGGTTTAAATCTTCGAAGGTGGCGAGCATATGGCACGACATCAAACCAACCCGAAACTTCACATGCAAAACTATAAATTAAGATATGGATCATATTGTAAAGGTCGGGATCAAATAATAAGGTTGGACTACACATAATTCAGAAATTAAACACAAGCCTTGGAGATAAAATTTGCATGAACTTTGATAAGGTATCAAACAATACCATAATCAACTTTCCAATTTCACAACATTATTAAATTCGCACATAAGACGCAAATAAAAATATCAAGTAATGGGTGTTCTAATAAAGCTTATGGTCAGGTTATAATAAAAGGCATGGAAATCAAAATACTCACACCCTAATCTGAAAGGTAAGCCAATTCAAAATAATAATTTCAATGTAGTGATTTATGTTACCTAACCATAATTCACAAAGGTTGTAAAAACATGGAATTTCATCGTTTCAGTAGCTCACGGAATGTGATTGTTTCAGTAGTTTCTGATTCCTTAGATTTGAAACAAGAAATTCAAACATTTCATCAAAACAAAACAAAATTTTGTTTGATGAAATTTGTTTTTTTAAAGGCTGTTGGGTAGGAGCACAACAGATGGCGACTGACTGGGCGGAACAATTATCTCTGAATTCTTGACCTGGAACCATGCAATCAAAACATTAGATCCCTCTTGCATACCATTATACAAAATTCCATATTTTAGTATCTTAAATAGATTCAGGAATTTCATGTTTCTAAAAACTTACCAGAAATTTATTGTTCAGATTATTTATTTGATAAAGATCAGGTCTCCTACAAAAATCAATCCAAACGAAGTAAGACAGTAAGTGGCTTGATTTTAAAGAATGAAATACCAATACCACAAGCATGGCCCTGCTGCCAGCAGGCGTCCATAGCCTCGACAGGGTTGCTTCAAAGCCCGAAGAATGCCAGTATCCCATCTGCCGGTTATAGATATACAATTCTGGTTAGGTTGAACCGTTACGGTAATTGTTCTTTTTCCTTTTTTTTTATCATTTTCTTTCTCTGAAGGCCACGTTTTTGTCTTGGTAACCAGATAGTAACCATGTCAGTCACCAATCTGCATTACAGTAAATAAACCGGCTCATGATGAGACCTTTTATCCCTGGGTGTTTTGTCCAAGGGCCATTGTCCAGGCTTGATGACCGGAGACGACAATGTTACTGAATGCAAACCTATGATCCTGAACAGACTGGCTTGTAATAAGACCCTCTATCCTTCATATTATTTTAAAGAAATATTCAAATCCAACCATGGCCAGATTGTAGTTATATTTAACCTCCAATGAGATTATCTTAGCAGATAGGGAGGCAAATCTAATTCTCTTCACGAGAGGGAGTGGCGTAAAAGACTTAAATAGATAACCTTGAAAAATACTGCCTTAATCCTTTTGGAAAAATCTTTACAGAGACCCATCTTATTAATTGACATTAACATGATTTAAGAATTTCTGGTAAAGTCTAGAAAGATGAAAAATTGTTCATTGTTTAAAACATAAAACAGCATGACAATAATCAGGATGGCGATATCATGATGCATGATTTGCATGTCAATCACTGAATTTGGTGAGAAGTCATCAGTTTGAAGTCAAATGACTTGACTAATCTCAAAAATTAGGCAAATAAAACAGCAAATCGATATGAGAATAGATTCAAAACAAACCAAAAAACATAAACACGCCAAAAGAAAATTCCACAAACCGAGAAAACCACACAAGGTATATACAGGATAATCCCTTAATGGGGATCAGCAAAAATATTTTTTTATAAGATGACCATTTACTGGAAGGTTCTCGATGTCTCCCTCCAGTGTCTGCAACCTAAATGTGCTAGGACCAAGTTTTTCTACAATGATAAATGGTCCCAGCCACAGGCATTGGAACTTAGTATGTTTTCCTCTGTCTTCGTGCTCTTTGTCCCATTTCAGCACTAGGTCACCTACTTCCAGATTCCTACTGTTTGCTTTTCGGTGATCGAACCAGCGTTTCACCGTCTTCTGATGTTGGTCAAATTTTTTTCTAGATAACTCTCTTTCTTCTTCCAGCTTAAGCAAGGTATTAATTCTATGTTCCATGGCAGAACATGTTGTTTCTTGCACTGAGTGGGAAAGCTGTAGAGAAGGTAAAAATAGATGAGAAGGTAGGATAGCTTCTTTACCGTATACCAAGAAAAAGGGAGAGTTACCTATGGAAGCCTTGGGAGTCACCCTGTCAGCCCACAAGGCATTTGATAAAGCGTTGTGCCAATTTCTATGATGATTAACCACTGTGCGTTTCAGAATTTTGATTAAATTTTTATTGGAAGACTCAGCTAATCCGTTACCCTGAGGATAATAATTAGCTAAATATTTTAACTTTATGCCTTTCTCCAATGCATATTCTGTTAACTTTACAGACGAAAAATAGGTTGCATTATCAAAAATTAAAGATTCTGGAACACCAAACCTGGTGACAATAAAGGATTCAACCACTCGCAAAGGGATGGCTTCAACCCATCTAGTGAAATAATCGGTGGCTATCAGAATGTATTTATGCTGCTGTGAGGAAGCTGGTGTAATTGGACCAATAATGTCCAAGCCCCATTGTTGAAATGGGACTTCAATAATAACAGGCTGGAGAGGTAACGCTGCTTTTTTAAGTCTGCTGCCTGCTCTCTGACACTCCTGACATTTCCTAGAAAAGGCATATGCATCCTTAAACAAAGTAGGCCAGTAATATCCAGCCTTGAGTGCTTTATGTGCTGTGGTTTGTCCGCCAAAATGTCCCCCGGCTGGCCCTGCATGTAATTGAGGCAGCACACTATCAGCTTCATTCCTTTCTAAGCAACGAAGGAGAACTCCTTCAAAATTCTTTTTGAACAGAATATTATCAATCAGCTGATAAGGTGCAGATTTTAATCTCAAATCCCTTTTGCTACGGGAATCTAAATGTTCAGCAGCATTTCCATGCAACAGAAAAAATTTAATGTCATGATACCAGGAATCAGAGGGGGCTGAGATTGGAAAAACTTCCCTTTCGAACAAAAATTGTTCATCGATGAAGTGCAGATCAGATTCAGATACATCTGAAGATCCGGCTGCCAACTTACAAAGTCCCTATCCTCTGACAATCTTTAAAGGTTTGATTTCCAGGTCATACTCCTGAAGCGCTATAACCCAATGGGCTCGCTTTTCACCCAAGTCCTTTTGCACCAATAGATTTCTGACTGCAGAATATGGCACAATAAACTTGGTGTGTGACTTCAGCAGATAAGGCCTAAAATGTTTTACTGACTTAAAAATAGCAAATGCTTGTTTGTCTACTTCTAGATAATTGAGCTCTGCACCGTTCAAATCGGAACTCGTAAAAGCAATGGGAGCTTCATTTTTTTCCTGGTTTTTCTGTGTTAAAATAGCAGCATATGAAGAGTTAGAAGCAAACGTATATAAAATAAATGGTCTAGAGAAATCCGGGCTTATTAAGGTAGGGGCTTCAACAATAGCTTTTAGTATATCATGAAAAGATTGCTTTTCTTCAGCAGACCATTTAAAATCAGCATCTTTCTTAATAATTTTCTGAAGTGGTCTGACAATTTCAGTGAATCCAGGAATAAACCTGGAAACAAAATTTATCTTCCCTAGCAAAGATTGCATAGTTTTCTTGGAATGAGGCATAGAAATCTGTGCTATAGCCTGTGTACATTCAGGGTCAATATTGATACCTTGTTTTGAAACTACAAAACCTAATAACTTACCTTCAGTAACTGCAAATATGGATTTCTTGGGATTTAGGGAGATTCCATACTTCCTGCAATGTTCAAAAAACCTCCTAAGATGTGTTGGGTGATCAGCTCTATTTTTTGAAAAGACAGTTATATCGTCAAGGTAAATGACGACAAATTGGTCGATCAGGCATCTGAACGCAATATCCATTGCCCTTTGAAACGTTGCTCCAGCATTAATTAAGCCAAACGACATTTTCTTGTAGGCATAAGTTCCCCAAGGGGTTCTAAAGGTTGTTTTCAACTGATCTGCTTTGGATACTAATACTTGATTGTATCCCGAAAAGCCATCTAAAAGTGAGAACATTTCAGATCCAAAGACCTGTTGTAATATCTTTTCCATAGGCGGAACGGGATAATTGTCTTTTTCTGAAACCTTATTTAGATTCTGGAAATCAATGCACAACCTAATATCACCATTTTTATTTCTAACGGGGACGATATTTTCCACCCACTGTGCATGCCACACTGGAAAAATTATTCTAGCAGCGAGGAGTTTATTAAGCTCTTTCTTAACAGCCAGTTCTAGGCTAGGGTGCATTTTCCTCAATTTCTGCTGAAATGGTTTAGCATGTTCTTTCATGGGAATTACATGTTGCATTATGTTTGGATCAAATGTCTTGAGATCGTCATATGTCCAGGAAAAAATGTCCTTAAACTCATTAAAGAGTCGTATGAAGGCTGTTTTTTCTTGGGGAGTGCATGTACTACCCAGATTTACACATTCAAGGACTATGTTCGGTGCCTAAATTTATGACTTCAAATTGCATAGTAGAGCTGTTAGTTTTACAGTTCCTTGCACCTTTAAATTTATCTTTCAAATCATAAAATTTTTCAAGTTTAATTACAGATCTAGGGAGAGTACTGACCTGATCAAGAAATTCTTCAATTGAACAAGGTTTATGAATTACCGTAAAGTTGTACAGATCTTCATCATGAGTCATTTCATCGATGATTGCATCCTTAAAAGTGTCCTTCATGGTCAAAAATTTGATTAACTACTCATCATGGTCAAATAATCTCCAGTTGACAACATTGTCAGGTATGGAAGGCCTGAAAAGCAGTTCAACAGGGAAAGAATCAGCAAGCATCCCTTCAGATGGAATTAACCTTGAAGCCACGTTAGCTAACAGATCTGCTCCCTGATTCAAATAATGAGGAATAGAATTTATATTAAAATCTTCAAATGACAATAATAAATTCCACACCTCTGTATGGTAATTTCTTAGATGTCCAACAATGCAATGTATAGTGTTACGTACCTGTCTAACGATAATTTCAGAATCTCCTAACACTATCAAAGCTTTAGCTTTTAGATCGATTTCCTTTTTCAGCCCTTGAATAAGGGATTCATATTCAGCAATATTATTGGTGCATTCAAATTCCAACCTACAAGCAACAAAGTACCTTTTTCCCTGAGGATCTATTAATAGGAAACCGACCCCAGCTCCTTCCTTTGACTTAGACCCGTCAAAGTATAGAGACCAAAGGCCATCATTCAAGTCCAAATGTGCAGTGTTTGGAATTGGAATTTCATCCGGAACTTGTGTAAAATGGAAAACTTCAGATTGCTTTTTCGAATCTTGGACTGATGACGTCTCAGCCTCAAGTTTTCCAAAGAAAGAATAAACCATGTAATTTCCCATTATGGTATCAGAAAATAGCACTGGTTCGTTTGAGTCATCCAGTTCGGTGACCATGTGCTTCATATAACGTTCTCGATCAATTCTGATTTTGTTTGGGCGACCATTATGAGGTATCCATAGATGTGACCAGTCCATTGCAAAATATCCCTTCAATTTTTCAGACCAATCTCTGCTGAGGAATAAGCCGTATGCCTCAGGGATATCTGCAACAATTATATCAATGATGAAATGAACCTGAGGATTTGAGGCTAGTCTTATCAGCACTTCATTCAACTTTCCTATTACCTTTACATTAGATCGGTCAAGTTGCACAATGCTTGTATCACATGGCATGGGGACTGCGTTAAGTTTTTTACATACTGAATATGGCATAACATTTTTAGAAGCCCCTGAGTCTATCATACAATTGTGTACTTTACGATTACAGATTTCAAATGTAAGCAGAAAAGGAGGAGTTGAGGAATCTGATTTCTTACCTATGGACGAGGCATTGACTGAAGATTTTGTCAGATTGTCTTTGGAGCTAGCAGAACTGTTTTGAGTTGAGGAAGATTTTCCATTTTTACCTAAAGAAACCCCTTGCATCATCTTATCTCGAATCACAGGCAATTTGAGGAGTTCATAGATAGAAATGTTGGCTCTGATTTTCTTCAAATCTTCAACCAAGTCATACTCCAAATCAAGAGATTGTGTAGTCTTAGCATTCGAAGGTTGGGTTTTTGTTTTGGCAGTTGAACTGTCATCTGTAGACTTTGTAGAAGGTTCCCATGAGGGCTGATCCTTCTTGCTTATAGTGTTATATTGATGCTGATTGACATTCACAACAGCCACATCTTCATCGTCGGTCAATTCCGTAGTATCCCAGAAGTGACTGATAACTTGAGGAGGTTTATCTTTAGTGTTATTATCAGTGCCTTGGGTATCTTCAGAATTCTGTCCTGAAGATTGGGTTTCACTTTCAGCTGATGTTTCTAGGCCTGAGACTAATAGTTTGAGGAAACTATTAATTTCATCAACATTATTAGCTTCAGATGGTGGAATCTGTTTAGCAGCTGTATTTTGAAATGGTCTTGTAAAAGGTTGTCTAGGTGGTTCTTTATTCGGAGTACTTTCAGAAGTACCTTTATTCAAATCTATGATTTCATTGGACAGTTTCTTTATGACTCTTTGGAGACTATCTAAGTCTAGTGCATCTTGACCCTTCTTCTTAGGATTTATGGTTTTGGAAGGACTCTCAGCTTTTTTGTGAGAAGAAGATGCAGAATCAGTGTCTACCCCAGGGTTTGTCTTAATAGAAAACATGTCTTTCTCAACCTTAATGGCTTCATCAAAAGTTTCAGTGAGAGTGGGTTTGGACGCTCTCCTGACAAACATGGCCATTGACACGGGTAGGGCTGAAGTATAAAATTCAATAGTGACATCTTCAGCCGGCCTTGAGGTGGCTGGAATTCTATTTCTAAGAGTTAAGAACCACTGGTTAAAATATTTAACCTTCTCCTTGGTTTCCATATGGATCCTAGACAATTCTAACACCAACACAGCTGGAGTCTTATCATCTCCAAACTTGTTCATGAAAGCCAACTCGAATTTATTCCAGTTGGTGATAGAACCAACGGTAAGTGAAAAATACCAAGTCGAAGCTTTGCCCTCGAATGTGTAAGGGAAAAGTCGACAGACTACGTCTTCGTGTTCAACATCCAAAATCCGAACTACTAGCATGAATTTTTTAACATGATCTTCCGCAGGCTCTTTCAGCTCAGGATTGAACTTGGGCAACAATTTCTCAGGATGCTTTGGCAAAGGATGTTGATTACCTGGAACAGTAACCGCATCCTGAGCTAACCATGGCATATTGGCATTGGGGTTCGGGTTTAAACCTGCCATGTTCCTTGGTGATGGAGGTGGTGAAGGTGGGGCTTGAAAAATGTGAGGAGGTGAATGAGGCGGTGATGGTGGTGGACCAGACCCTCCTGTAGCAGGTGGCCCTGAAGAAGATGAGGGTTGATTGGTGCCTGTTCGAAACTGTTGCAATTGTTGGTCAAGGAAGGCACCTAAAGGTTGATTCTGTTCTTGAGATCCAGACTCAGTATGGTGAGTGCGCGGATGTCTGATCTGTGGAAGAGGAATTTCAGTGGGTTGGATTCCAGTAAGATTTGAATAGGCTCTCGTTAAAATCCTGTGGGATTCATTGATGTCCTGTTTGAACTGATCAAGCTCTTCAGGTGGATGGGCACCGCTAGCATTGAACTTATGAATGAGATTTCGAACAGTATCGTTCAACGGGGTCTCATCTAATTGTGATGACTGGAATGTTTGTGGTTGAGATGATGACTATATTTGAGGGGTGGTGGGCTAATTAATTTTGTGAACGGGATTGTTTTCATCATCCATTTGCTTAAGCCGACCCTCCTTCTAGCGCCATTGTTGACGGGCCCAAAAAAGGCACAATTGTCAACTGAGAGGCAACCCGATCTGAGAGTTTTCAAAGATGCTCTTAGTCTTTAGGTAGCTACCTCTGACGGGTTTAAGGCCCTGTTGCCTTCCCTAAATTACTCCCAGCTACAAGGAAATACTCAAAAGGAAAAACTAAAGCTATTGTTTGTTAACTAAAACTATAGTATACCTATGAATATATACATCAAACTGTTAAAGATATTTGATGAATTAGTTTAGTGTATTTCCCAACTAATAACTGGAATTAACCTAACTAAACAATTAATCTATGAATACAGGAATGAATAATTAGAGAAATATTAACAGATTCATTTAATTTACACAAGTTATACGATGAACACATGTACATTAATAACAAAAATTGACAGATAAATTATTAAAATATAAACGTGACACTCCGATTCAAAAGATTTTTCTGAAAAATAAATGCAGAAAACTACTATTAACCTAACCTAATTGTCCTATCCTGATCAGGAGCATAGAAAGAATTAACCTGGAATTAAATTTGCAAATTATGCTACTGTGCTAAAAATCCTGAATGTATTCAAAAGAAATTCAGAAATTTAAACAAGATAACACAGTGAACAAGTATATCACACTCATCATGATGAAAACACCAAATCTACTATGTGACATATATTAGCAAATTAAAACCAGCATAAGTCGATAGTTACACATGATGCATTTTGCATAATTCATTAAAGAAATGATGACAAAACATAAAGACTGCAGAAAAAAGATGACAAGATCAAACAATATCATAAATACATTTGCATAATAAAAATACTGTAAATATATATATAGATATCACCAGTCAAAAGTACTGTAACTTCCAACAACAAATTGTCTTAGGTCACAGGAAATGATTACAGTGATCTTGCCTCGCCCTTTTCCCAACTATCGACCCCCTATCCAGTAATACATATTTCCTTTAAATACATTTAATCTCACATGGAGATAGTTCTATAAAGATGGAAACTACAAAATCAAAATCTTAACCAATTTCATTTTAAAAATGAGAAATGCAATATGTCATTTTTCTACATGCATCATAATGTCTCGAAATCGCAAAGATTCGATTTATAGCACAAAATCACACAATAATAAAGGCACTAATCGATTTAGTGACACCTTGGAAACAGCAAGGCCAACCGATTTTCTCACGATTCCCCAGGGATCATCCTCAAAATGAACGATCCAAGAAAAATGCATCAACCATATAACCCGCAGCACTACACATTAAAGAGAACTAATTAACATCTACGCAATAACAAAATAAAATAAACTACATAATCCATCAATCAAATCCAACCAATACTTGTAACAAAATAACTTGATTATCACGTGTTTATAAACTTCAAACCTGAAATATAATAGCGAGTGTGCCCAAAATATTACAATTTCACGGGAGCATTAAACACCTATATATTTACACCATTCGTCGGATTCTGTGAATGACCTTTGAATTGCATTAAAGTAACCTGAGCATTAAGCTCACGCACTTTGTCCTCACTCTTATGACTCTCGTTTTTCAGTTTCAGAACTCTCTGAATCAACCTGTTTTTATGCTTCTTCAGACACAATAGACCCTTATCATCAGAATCAGATTTCTCTTTCATCCTTGCATTCTCGGCTTCCATAGCATCACGATGTGCTACCATTCCTGTTATCTCTTCCTCCATCCTATGTATTTTATCCAACAAACAGTTTACAAATAACGGGTGAACCATTTCACCAATTTGATAGAAACCCGGTAAATTTGCTTCTGCAGACTTGTCCTTAGCTGGAGGATCGGCCACAGGGTCAACCTAAAGATTCTTATCAGACAGAGGAGGACTGTTACCAGCATGATTCATGACAGGCTCATGATCAATGTCAAGGCCGTCATTAGGCGAGACAGGATTCTCTTCTTCGTCATCTAACAGAACTGTTTCAATGTCAATGTTCTTACTCACAGAGGACTTAACAGTGCTAACCTTGGCTAACATACTCCGCGTGAACCTGCCAGTAAACTTACCATTCGGCCTTTTTCCCCTTTGCTTGCAGGCATCATCATTACGTTTCAGCATGACAGGGGATAAATTTAAAGACTTCCTCATACGCTTGGGAGGCATAGGAGTACCAGGACTACACACAGGAGTGGGAGTAGGATTATCGCTAACGCTGGGGATTACACAACCAAAAGGGTTTGACACAGGCTCATGCACAGGTGAAGTCGGAGCTCGACAAGGCTCTTAATGTCTAACACATTCTTCAGGGTTATCAAATTGACAATGGTAGAATGCCAAGAATCCATTCTGTTTGAGAAAATCATCCCATGACCGATTTTGCTTACTCATCTCTCTTTCTACCAATATCCTAACCAAGCCATGATGAAACAGACTGTGAC
Source organism: Pseudotsuga menziesii (assembly GCA_001517045.1). NCBI lineage: Eukaryota > Viridiplantae > Streptophyta > Pinopsida > Pinales > Pinaceae > Pseudotsuga > Pseudotsuga menziesii. The sequence continues at coordinate 283,491 of LPNX010102432.1, read as the reverse complement.
CGATGTTCTTCGGCCCCTTTTTAATGGCCGAAGACATCTGTTAAAAAATCAGACCTCTGTTCACTTACAGATTTCGTCAAACACTTCATAAACCTTCGATATCAGGCCTCAATAGTAAACCACAATCAAACACATTAATTAACCGTTCAATGGAACTATCCTGTAGGCTGATATACTATTTATAAAGCACATTTAGCAGCAGAAAAATTAAAATATCAGCAGACTGTAACACACATTTAAAACACAGTATTTTGGTCAAATAGAGCCTGGAAAAAGCCCCTTCAACCCCTGGGCGAAAACCAGCATGTAGGAGAAATTTTTTATTGAGCTTTTAAAAAAATATCAGACATCAATTTACAGTCAAAATATAACTTATCTTGACCAACGCAAATAACCCAGTAAACTGTCTTGGTTTCCGTGCTAATGCTGCCTTGATTTCTGTGCAAATCCCTTCTCAAAAAATGTGCAGAAATAAGTCACTAACAGTCCTCGATTTCTATGCCTAAGAGCATTAAATGAAGCCCTCGAAATCTGTGCCAAAAAATTCAACAACCGTACTGTACGGGCTGCATTAAATGCATCCGTACGGCCTCAAAAAACATGTTGTTTTTCCTTGGGAAAAGTGTCATATTTCTTCCTCAAAATCTGTGCCTGATATTCTTGAAAAATGAGCCCAAAAATGTACTGTACGGACATGTACTTTCTTCCTGAAACTCGTGTCTGCAATAAATGCAGCTGTACCTTTCTAGAAATGCATGCCAGCAATAAATGCTAGCCGTACTATCTTGGTTTCTGTGCAGCAGTAATGGTGGCTCCTTGATATTCGTGCCAACTTAGAATCACTCCCAGCCCTGTCTGAAAATCATGCCCTTGCTCTCCTTCAGCTTTCTCCTGCAAAAATGTGCTTCTCACACTTCTCTCCAAGCTCCTCTCTTGGAAATCGAGCCCTCTCTAAGAAATCTCTCTTGAATAAATGTGCCAAATGAAGTCTCATGCACTTTATTTACCCTATTAGGGTTATTCTCATGACTTTTCACCTTCAACGGTCGAGATTAGATCTTGGCCAAGGGATCTATGGCTAGGATCTAATCTCTCATTCACTTAAATCTCCTAAGTGAACTTTATAACAAATTTTTACTTTTTGAAAAGTCACATCACCCTAAATATTTAAAAGTACACTTTATGACTTAAAGTCACTTTAAAAACATAATAAAGTGAAACTCACTTTAAAATCATAAAGTCACATCAAAAAGGTACTTTAATAAAAAACACATTTACTAAAGTCACTTTATGAATATAAATGAGACTCCATAGTTAATCACCCCTGCACCTAGGCACCTGATGCAGGAGTGCCACCGAGCTATCAAAAACTAACACTCCCTCTTAGTGAGGGAGGTACTACTGTCATCAGCTCCACCTGGATCTCTCCCTCCAATAACTAAAGCTCCCTCTGAATCTGAATGCCTATCAGATCTCTGCACTGGAACAACTACTAAAGGTCTCTGTCTGACAACTCTGAACTGAGAGTTCTCCTCACTCTCCTGCTCATCCTAAAGAACCATCTCATACCAACTCTGTTTCCTCACAGAGTTGGATGAATCCTCCATACTGACAGCCACTGCTGCTGCCACTGAGTCTGATCTCTCACCAGGCTCACCATCCACCGGATGCCCCAAAACTCGGTACATCCGGCCATCACAGATGCCAAGCAGACTCGCTGCACCCAGGCCCCCACTCGCCGGATATATATAAACATGCCCACTCACATGAAGAACCGCATATCCGTCATCCTCCAAAGCTGAAACTGAGACCAAGTTCCTCTTCAGCTCTGGAACAAACAACACATCGCCAACCTCCAGATAACCACCAGACTCGAGTTGGAATATGACTTTTCCAACTCCTTCTACTGCATGGGTGCCGGCATACCCATCCTCAGTCAGTATAACTCTGTCATGATCTGTCAACTATCGGAACACTGCTCGTATCCCCATCATATGGCATGCTGCTCCACTATCTATGTACCATGCTCTAGTATCCAAACTCTCTGCTACACTACTGTCTGAAAGAATGGAGACGAGCGAGAATTCCTTCTCGAATTCCTTTGCAAAATCTCCCACTTCAGCTGAAGAGGCTTTCTAAGGCTTTTCTTTCTTCTTGTGC
>LPNX010102432.1:171670-281114 GCA_001517045.1 Pseudotsuga menziesii | reverse complement strand
TATCCCACATCCCCTTAGCAGTTTGTTTCTCTGCCAAATGTGGGATGAGGTGATCTTGAACACCATCCAGAAGCAGTCTCTGCGTTCTGGCCTCCTTCATCTCATGTATGTCAAGGGCTATATGATCAGCTATGGGAGGAGCCACTGTGGTACTAACAAAGGCCCACAACTTGTTTTCCTTGAGAACTGCTGTCATTCGTGCTTTCCACTGTAAGTAGTTGGAAATCCCTTCCAACCTATCTTCAAATCGGATGCAAGCCATCATTCTCTTCTGCTCTTTTTCCAACAAGGCACACTCTGCCTTCTTTGACCAAAAATATCAGCTGTACTGAACCAGCACTTCTCTGCTCACTCTCAGCAAAAGAAATAATTAACAGACAGCTGCTACTTCACATGCACTAGTATCTTAAAAAAAATCAGCACTTCTCTGCTGCCCAACAATCTGCTGAAATCTCAGAGCCCCAGCTCTGATACCATGTTAAAAAATCAGACCTCTGTTCACTTACAGATTTCGTCAAACACTTCATAAACCTTCGATATCAGGCCTCAACAGTAAACCACAATCAAGCACATTAATTAACCATTCAATGGAACTATCCTGTAGGCTGATATACTATTTATAAAGCACATTTAGCAGCGGAAAAATTAAAATATCAGCAGATTGTAACACACATTTAAAACACAGTATTTTGGTCAAATAGACCCTAGAAAAACCCCCTTCAACCCCTGGGGGAAAACTAGCATGCAGGAGAAAAAATTTATTGAGCTTTTAAAAAAAATATCAGACATCAATTTACAGTCAAAATATAACTTATCTTGACCAACGCAAATAACCCAGTAAACTGTCTTGGTTTCCGTGCTAATGCTGCCTTGATTTCTGTGCAAATCCCTTCTCGAAAAATGTGCAGAAATAAGTCACTAACAGTCCTCGATTTCTGTGCTTGAGAGCATTAAATGCAGCCCTCGAAATCTATGCCAAAACAGTCAACAACCGTACTGTACGTACTGCATTAAATGCATTCGTACGGCCTCAAAAAACGTGTTGTTTTTCCTTGGGAAAAGTGCCAGATTTCTTCCTCGAAATATGTGCCTGATATTCTTGAAAAACGAGCCCAAAAACGTACTGTACGGACCTGTACTTTCTTCCTGAAAATCATGTCTTCAATAAATGCAGCCGTACCTTTCTGGAAATGCGTGCCAGCAATAAATGCTAGCCGTACTATCTTGTTTTCTGTGCAGCAGTAATGGTGGCTCCTTGATATTCGTGCCAACTGAGAATCACTCCCAGCCCTGTCTGAAAATCGTGCCCTTGCTCTCCTTCAGCTTTCTCCTGCAAAAATGTGCTTCTCACACTTCTCTCCAAGCTCCTCTCTTGGAAATCGAGCCCTCTCCAAGAAATCTCTCTTGAATAAATGTGCCAAATGAAGTCTCATGCACTTTATTTACCCTATTAGGGTTATTCTCATGACTTTTCACCTTCAACAGTCGAGATTAGATCTTGGCCAAGAGATCTATGGCTGGGATCTAATCTCTCATTCACTTAAATATCCTAAGTGAACTTTATAACAAATTTTTACTTTTTGAAAAGTCACATCATCCTAAATATTTAAAAGTACACTTTATGACTTAAAGTCACTTTAAAAACATAATAAAGTGAAACTCACTTTAAAATCATAAGGTCACATCAAAAAGGTACTTTAATAAAAAACACATTTACTAAGGTCACTTTATGAATATAAATGAGACTCCATAGTTAATCACCCCTGCACCTAGGCACCTGATGCAGGAGTGCCACCGAGCTATCAAAAACTAACAACATCTTGGTCAAACTCCGAACTAAATAACAGGGCAAATTCAAAGGAAAACTGAGAAAAACAGCCAAAAATCGAAGGTGATAAACATAAGTTGAGGAAAGACGACCCTCACAGGTCACGTACCGGTGAATAACATCTAGAACCGGTCGCCATTCTTTCTGGAAATACTTCTACGATACACCAGTTCTGAAGGACACCTCCTGGCAAGGATTCTTCAACATCTGTCTCCATTCCATGACCTCCATCTACTTGTACTTGAAACAACGTTCACCTGTCAACGGCAAACCCGTAGCCAGAGCAACTGAGCGCTCGTCGACCCTAAATTGGAGGTCGGCCACCTTAACCCTAGCATCAGACATCGACAAAGAAAATAACCTGGTCACCTCAGGGTTTGAGTTCATAAACTTGTGAATAAACGATAACCATCCAACTGCTTTGACCTTGGCTAAGAGTTCAGGGTTTCCATCAAAGAGTTTCATGTCACTAGGTTCAACTCTAACCACCGGAGCCATATCTGCGAGCACAAATGCACGCAGCTGCTCACAAAAGAGATACCGCAAATCGACACACGATAGTAAACTAGAGAGCGAGCACTCAGGATGCAGACCAAGCAGAAAACACAAGCAATAAAAACCAACGCTCTCATAAACAAAATACGCCATGAGCAAACCCAGACAAGACCCCCGTAAACTCGGCATGGGAGAATGATCACACAGAGCGGTAATCAAGTGATAAAGAAATGATGGCGACGACTCCAGACTAGACTCATTTTGCCATTATTTATCCGGCCCGATCGACATACAATCACACCATAAATGAATCACAGGTGTTGAACGAATAGGTAGCCATGATGTTGAGCACATACTTGGCAATTGATTGTCATTTATAGAGCTACGTACATGTAATGATATTGTATCTATCCGCAATCAAATGGATCAAATGGCAACGCGAGTCAAAACAACCATAGGGGATGAACCTTAAGCGTTTAAACGTCGACCTTACCCTATGATGGTTTAAATATTCGAAGGTGGCGAGCATATGGCACGACATCAAACCAACCCCAAACTTCACATGCAAAACTATAAATTAAGATATGGAGCATATTGTAAAGGTCAGGATCAAATAATAAGGTTGGACTGCACATAATTCGGAAATTAAACACAAGCCTTGGAGATAAAATTTGCATGAACTTTGATAAGGTATCAAACAATACCATAATCGACTTTCCAATTTCACAACCTTATTAAATTCGTACATAAGACGCAAATAAAAATATCAAGTAATGAGTGTTCTAATAAAGCTTATGGTCATGTTATAATAAAAGGCATGGAAATCAAAATACTCACACCCTAATCTGAAAGGTAAGCCAATTCAAAATAATAATTTCAATGTAGTGATTTATGTTACCTAACCATAATTCACAAAGGTTGTAAAAACATGGCATTTCATCGTTTCAGTAGCTCACGGAATGTGATTGTTTCAGTAGTTTCTGATTCCTTAGATTTGAAATAAGAAATTCAAACATTTCATCAAAACAAAATAAAATTTTGTTTGATGAAATTTGTTTTTTTAAAGGCTGTTGGGTAGGAGCACAACAATCAGTTAGATTTCATCACACCTAGTGCCATTACAAATGATGCAAATAGTGTTCCGCTCCTGAATACCCCACAGTATAAGGACATTGGAGTAGGTCTTATCAAAGATTCCTCACTAATGGGAGTTTTTCCCTCATCTGATCCTCCGCCTGCTTCACAAACTGCATCTATTAATATTATTTCTACCTCTCATACAGATAAAGGAAAAGCAATTACTGATGAATCCACATCCTTTTCCCCTTTTGAGGAAGTTTACAATGCAATCCAAGCTACCAGTGATTCCCCCACCAATGACCACTCGTTGGTGGCCTCAGAGCGCTATCACATGCCATATTGGCTCAAAAACCCCTTCCCATCTCTGGATTATCTTTTACACACACTTCCTACAAACGAGTCTATCATGGAAGTTACGTTGTTAGACGAGATGCCTTGGGAAGATTATCATCACAGATCTTCTTTCCTTCCCCCTTCCCATATGGTAGAAAACCAATTTACCTCCACGGTTTCATTTGATATAGTCCTTGACCCCCAGTCCCTGATTCTCACTCGAAGTGTCGATTCTGAAGGGAATTTATGCAACATTACCAAGACTATACTCATCGACATATCGGTCAAACCTGGTGTTTTCGAGAACATTTTCATAGGACATAACTCTTCAGGATTGAAGAGATCCAAACATACATGGCTCTTTTCAAAGAATTTTGATATGTATTCACATGGAAGTATGAAGAAATACCATGGATTGATCCCTTTATCACTGTCCATGAAATTAAAACTTACCCCGATGCCAAGCCCGTCTGCCAGAAACTACGACAGGTTCATAAATGAAAAGTAGCCACTATTAAAGAAGAAGTTGAGAAACTTCTGAAGGATGGTTTCATTAATCCCGTACCACTAACTGAATGGGTGTCCAACATAGTCCCTGTGAACAAAAAGTAGGGTACTATTAGGGTTTGTATCGATTTTAGGGATCTGAACCGAGCTTGTCCAAAAGACAACTTTCCCACTCCCTATATCGATCAAATAATTGATAACTATGCCGGAAGCGTTATTTTCTCCTTTATGGATGTCTTTTCTGGGTATAATCATATTGAGATTCTCCCATCATATCAACACAAGATGGCATTCATTTTCCCTTGGGGGAATTTTGCTTATCGTAAACTGCCTTGCAGTTTAAAAAATGCTGGCGCGACATTCGAACGTGCCATGTCATAAGCTTTTCATGACATTAAACATGTTATGGAACCCTATATTGATGACCTCCCTTCTCATTCCAAGCAACGAGATATTCATGTCGATCATCTGAGAGCTGTGTTTTTTTGATGTCATCATTTTAATATTTGTCTAAATCCCCATAAATGTGTTTTTCATGTAGAAGCTGGCTGACTTCTTGGTTTTATTGTTTCCAAAGATGGCATCCGCATAGATCCCTTGAAAATTGAAGCCATCTTAGCCCTACCTACTCCCACGAACGCAACTGAATTCCAAAGTTTGCAAGGGAAGGAAAAATTTCTACATCGTTTCATCTGCAATTATGCAGAAAGGACACATGGTTTCATGAGGTTGCTCAAGAAAGATACCCCTTTAGTCTGGGAAGATTTCGCGCAACGCACATTTGATAATCTTAAACATGCACTTACCCATGCACCAGTGCTGCAACCACCAAATTATGATAAGTACTATTCGTTGTATGTGACTGCATCCTTGTCTACTATAGGCATGGTCCTTGTCCAAACTGATGAACACGACCAAGAACATGTGATTTATTACACTAGTAAGAGCCTTCTCGACTCTGAAACTCGATACTCACATGTGGAGAAACTTGTTGTAGCCACGGTCATCGCGGTCCAGAAGTTCCATCATTATATTTTGCTCCGCACCACCACTGTTTACGCAGATTCCAACCCCATGTACTACGTTCTTACACGTCAACTGCTTGGGGGAAATTACTCATGTTGGAACGTGATTCTCCAATAGCTTGAGCTAGAATTCACCAAAAGTACTTCCAAGAAGTCCCTCATCTTTGCAGAGCTTATATGTGACCTTCCCCGTACTACTGAGACTACAGAGCCCTTTGATTCATTGCTAGATGAATCATTGTTTCTCATTAGCATGACTGATCCATGGTACGGAGATATCATTTTGTATCTCCAAACCTTACGATACCAACCTACTACCTCTTGAGATGAACATCCTTGCATTCGCCACCAGGCCAAACGTTACCTTATCTTGAATGATACACTATACCGTCGTGGTATTGATTCTATCTTACGATGTTTCCTTACACATGAAGAGGATGAGGTCGTTCTGAATGACTGCCATGCTGGAGCTTGTGGTGGTCATCTCTTTGGGTTGGCTACTACCCAGAAAATATTGAGTGCAGGGTATTTCTGGCCTTCTATTTTCAAATATTGTATTGAAACAGTCAATAAATGCTCTCCTTGTCAAATGTTTACTTCAAAGAAACACACCCATCCAGCTCCGCTCCATCCCGTAGTAGCAGTTGGCCCCTTTGCAAAGTGGGGCATAGACTTCGTGCATTGTAGACCTACCTCAGCTGGGGGGCATGGCTAAATTATTGTGGCTGTGGACTATTTTACAAAATGGGTTGAGGCAATGCCCACATATGCCAAAGATGGTAAGACTGCTGCACTCTTCTTATTCAATCATATCATCGCTAGATTCGGGATCCCTGGGGCCATTGTGACCGATCATGGGTCACATTTTCAAAACAAAATGATAGTAGATCTTAGTGTAAAATTAGGGTTTCGTCATGATAACTCTACACCGTACTATCCCCATTCCAATGGCTAGGTTGAGGCGATAAATATAGTATTAAAAACAATGCTTCAGCGGATGGTCGGGCAAGACAAGTCAAACTAGCATTTACATCTTTTCTTTGTACTTTGGGCCTATAGGACTTCTGTCAAAACTTCCACTGGTTTTACACCTTTCCAATTAGTATATGGACTGGAAGTTACCCTCCCAATAGAATGTGAAATCTCTTCTTTAAAACTGGATGTGGAACTATTACCCAACACTACCATAGACGAAGAAAGACTCTTGTACCTAAATAAACTTGATGAAACCTGACGTGATGCTTCCATAGCTAACAAGGTGCATAAATGAAGAATGAAAGTCCAATATGACGGGAGTGTTCAACCCTATTCCTTCAATGAAGGAGATCTGGTCTTGACCTATGACCAAAAGCATGACAAGTTGGGGGCATCTAAATTCGAGTCTATGTGGCATGGTCCCTATATAGTCAATTGTGTTTTAGAAAAAGGGGCATATGAATTGGTTGATTACGATGGGATACCTTTGGGAGATCCTTGAAATGGGATCTACCTTAAAACATACTATGCCTAGGTCATCTAGCATAGGATCTTTGTACTTATTGTTTATAGTTTGCTGTGTGTCTCAAGCTTTTAGAGGTGTGTCTTTTGTGTGATTTGAAATGTGTTTTTTCTAAAACCCTACTTATGCATGTCTCTTGTCTGATGGAGAGATGACTTCCTACATTGGTTTTTCCGATGGCGCTCATCGATATACACTTAATCTTGCATCAACAGCCTGGGTACTCTACTCTCCTACAACTGAGTTGGTGAGTTCAGGGGGTGTTCTTTTAGGTCCCTCCACCAATAATATAGCAGAATACCAAGTCGTGGTTGGATTATTGATAGAGGCCCTAGCTTTTCATGTAAGATAAATTAGGGTTTATCTAGATTCCGAATTGGTTGTCCAACAACTTAATCGAGTCTACACCATTAGGAATCCCGCACTTCTTCGTATTTTCTGAAGAGTTAGGTTGTTAGAAAGGTCTTTTGAGCAAGTCACGTATCATCACATTCCGAGACAATTAAATGCTGTGGCAGATTCCCTAGCTAACTATGTCTTGGATTGGCATATTGCTCATACTTAAAAAATCCATTGGAAACATTAAAACATGTGTAAATTAATAAGTAGATAAGTCNCATCACTTTTTCCACACACAACTATAAATATAAAAGTCTGTCATATATATATATATATATATATATATATATATATATATATATATAAGTTGTAGTACTGAGATACAAAATTTGGGCTGAAGCATCTCTAGCTTTCAGTGCCAGTTCAGGACCATAAAAAGTTCAGGATACATATACATAAGGAAAATTCTGAAGCTTCGAAGCTTTCAATAATACATATACAAAATGATAGTCAAAGTAGACTAATCATCCTGGTGCTTATGGTAGAACGCAATGGCTTGGGACACTCTACAAAGTAGTCTGGAAAATTGTCCGAAGACAATTGTGGTATGGAACTGATAATGCCTGGGAACCTCATCAGTGGTCATGTCGAGGATATCCACAGTCAGCTGCTGCGGGTTCTCCTCAAGATCTCCAAGCTCTTACTCAACTTTAGAGTAGTAAGCCATCATATCTCAGGTCTCTACTTGCCTAGCAATAGGTGACATCCCAACTGGGTGGACGGACCCGATGTTTGCATAAAAATCATTTTTATCTCAGTACTACAGAAAACATTAAAATGAAATAAACATAAAATTTCAAAAACATAAGTGGATAATTTATTCTTACCTCAGTCATCCCACACTTCCCCCTCAGGAAAAACCAACTCTGGGTCATTTCAAAAATCTACCCCCTCATAGGCATAGTCTTCCACCATAAGTAGCTGGTTCCTGAACCAACGAAAGAACCCAGAACCATAAGTGACTTTAGGTCCTCCACCTCTGAGGCTAGGCATAGCTGTCACCCATGCAAGCATCCTCGGATCCTCAAGATCAATTCTAGTGATGGTCACCTATGGCCTCATGTGAGGAACCCACTGTAAGATGAAAGACACCACCACTGCTCTGTAACCAAACTGATTCAACATCGCTCTTTTGCATTTGTTCAGTTGAATTTTCAGACAAACCAACATGCCTTCACACCAGTTGAAGACAGCAGGCTCCATAGACTGTAAGGCATATAACATATGAGATCTACTAGTCAGGTGGGCAGCCCTAGTACCTGCCACTCTACCAATGGTGTATATTAATTTCCTCGGGGGGAGATCCACTAGATATTTGGTCGCTAACTTTCCCGATTGGGACTCTGTACCTAATGAGCAATGCTGATCAATGATTTCATCCAAGGAGCCTTCTCCCTTCCGCGCTCCTGACATAACTACGGGGCTTCTCCGCATATACAAACCGGTGAGGAAATAAATATCCTCGATCTCTATAGGCAGGATGGGGACTCCTACCACAAAATGCTCCTGATCAAGATCCCACATGTCAATAATGTATTATAGCAGGCGGACATGTGCTTTCATCCCTGGTATCTGGAAATACTTGAGAAGACCGCAGTTTCGCAGAGCATCAATGGTAGCTGGATCATTTGCAGCTTGGTTTTCTAGGACTTCATGCTCCCTTTCTTTCCATATCACCATGGTGCACCTGCAAAATACCAATTTTGAATTCAGGCATTGTATCATGACAAAGAGAGAAAAATAAATGACATTATGAATTCCAAAACAAGGTTAGAAACATGAAAAAATTGCACTTTGGATGGATTAGGGTTTTCTTTTTCACTTTTCCCCTCCTGCAGTGCTGTTGGATTTCATGCACAGAGCACCGCGACACTCTTTCCCTTGGTGCAAGAAGCATCGGGTGCCTGTTTGTTGTGGACAAAGCGTCGTCGGGGGCGCACACCGACGGCCAAAAACCCCTAAAAATGAAATTTTTTGCCTTCTATTATGGCTTAAAACCTCTTGGGAGAAGAGAAATACTCTATTCTACCTTTGAAAAAGGAAATGTACCCTATGCTTTGTCTTTTAAACCATTTTGGGAACTTTGAATTAAAAAATATAAAAGGAGAAAATCAAATACATTAAACATGAAAAGAAGAAAAGACCAAGTGTTTACCTCTTCTATGGACTATGAAGTAGCAAAGAAGTGGAATGCCCTTGCCTAATTTCCGAAGGAACTCTTGCCACCAAAGCTACCTTCCAAAACTCACTCAATGTTAAAACAAGTGGTAAAAATAAATTACCTTCCCTTCTATTTATAGAAAGTTTGGAATTTTCAAAAATATATTGTAATTTACTTTGTTTCGAAATCCAAATTATTTTGACAAAAGTGGGTTTTTATTTTTATTTTTCTATAGTTTTGAAAAATGACCTTTGATAGTGTTTTTTGAGTTTTTTCAGGTAAATAAGGGGTCATGGTTACGTTTCAAGCTATTTTTGTCTTTTTCAACCTTAGAGCTAAACGAAAAAAGTACTGAGCGTTGTTTACACTTTTTACATGCTCATTAAAAATCCAGTAGAAAGGTGTCGAGTATACTTTTTCGCTTTTTCAGACTTGTAAAAAATGGATTGTGAAAAATGAACATGGTCCAGGAGTTATATTTAAGCACTTTTCAGTCTCCTCAAACACAAAAAGATTGCCAAGCGATCTTGTTACATTCACGCTTGTAAAAGAATCAGAACGGTCGACTAGTCGAGGGTAGGTTATCTCTTTTTCAGACCAACTGGCCTTATTTATGAAAAAGGACCCTTTTTGGAATCTTCTTAGTCATTTTAGACTCTCTAAACATGAAACAATGAATGATTTTACTTCCATTCGACTCATAAAACAAACTATGAAAGACCCTATTTTGGGAACGAACCCCTCCTTTCTTAGGTTCATGAAAAATATGAGAACAGACTCATCACTTGATGAGCTTCAATGAGTGTTTGTTACCCTCTTTGGAATCGTAAAAATGAAAATAGGCACTTGCCTTTTGAGGTGGGGAAAATAAAGGAAAGGGGAATGGTTTTCATTTGTTTATATGGCAGTACTCTACAGTCCACCTTTGAACATGGCAACTGTCTATATTTGCATATCTGAGCAGTTGGGTTTTTAGCTTGTCTTCGAGCCGATCCACTTTTGTGAGTCACCTTATTCCTTTGAGTCCATTCAAAGAATTCTTTGTCATAATTCCTTGCATTACACCTGGTTCTATTCTTGTCAAGTCAATGCTGCCAAGTCATGTGTTGTGCTGTTAAATTATTCAAAGGATGTCTCTCCTAGAAACATAATCCATCAGTAACTTTACTTGTCGTTAAGAGTCAGTCATGTCTAAGTCAGTTCTATCATTACAAATAAACTTTTATTCCTAGTTTTGTGTCACTGATGTGGGAATTATCATGGCCCTCCTGTGACAGAGTCTATTCCTATTGACTTCAGGTCATTATCCAGGAATTAGACCCAGAAACCTAGACAATACCTTGGGCCTGCATGCCTCAATGGCAGGTTACCTCGCTTTCAACATGAGTTTACATCATTGATTCTTGATTGAAAGATCTCATCGAGTGTTCGACTTCAAGTCCTTTATTCACATTTGATGGTATGTACTGAGATACATTGGGAATCATTGACATCAATGGTGATTTCCCTCACGCTTGTTAACTGTTGACATCAATGACTGGTAATCAAGTGGTTTCTACCATGTTCGACGTCAAGATATTGTAATCACATGGTTAGATTCGTATCATTTGTAGATTTGGATGAAGACCCTGAGTGGTTAGGATTTTCATCATTATCACCTATGCTCAGGTTGCGTTTGGAGATCATTTAGGTCATGACACAAATCCACATTGTATGTTTGGTGGCTGTGTTCTATATCTGACATTGAGAGACATAAATCTACTTTGTATGTCTCGTAGCTATGTTATACCTCTTATAGCAGTCATTCATGGATATACGGTGTATTATTGATAGCCATGACATGGTCATCATCATAGATATGGAGTGTATTGGTCCATAGCTATGATTGAGTTAGATGAGGTCAGTTATTGGTCCTCTATAAGTCTATCTCTCTTTGACTTTGTATCAGACGAAAAACCTGCAAAGTATTTCATCTATCACTTCCTTCTAGCTTCATACTTTGGGGGGCATTCTGTTGCACATGAAAAACTCAAACTGCTTAGTCAGCCTTCAGAAGAAGTTCTTGTTGCTTATCAACCTCCCAGAAATCTTGACCTAGGTCATCTTGACCATTTTTTTCCCTGACCTAGCAAGGACGTCATTCTTTTGTATTTTCCACAGAGCGTCAGTGACGCCTCCTTCAGTTGAGCAAGAAGCGCCGATGTCTCTTTGTTTTGGAAAAAATCCCATATCGATGCTCTGTCTAGTTTGGCTAAAAGTGCCAATGGTCAGTTGAAAGGGAAAAAAATGAAGTTTCTAAAGATTCTGTATGGAATCCTTCATGGAATTAGTTTCTATGTGCATGGGAGAGGTGGCATTCGCCTTCCTATGTGAATGGGAGAGGTGGCATTCGCCTCCCTCACCTATAGGGATCTCATTCTATCCTTTTTTCAAGTCATCCTTTAGGTTCTATGCCTATAAATGAAGCCTTCATGAGGAGAGTGGGAGAGGCCAAAAAAAGCATCCTTATGCTGCTAGTTTGAAGTCTGAATAGAGGCAAAGTAGAGGTAGCTTGTAGCTGTAGAGGTCTATTTAGGAGATTGTAGACATTCTTGTTGAGACAGAAGCTGTCAACATCAAGGCTTTTTGGTTGTACTTCTTCCTCATCCATATATTAATACAAAGACATTTCCCTTTCCTATATTTGATTGTTGTGTTTATGATTAAATATTATTGGATTCCTTGATCACCAATATGGATAGTTGATTATTGTGATGCTCTCATCCATTTTGTTTGTCTTGTAATCCATCTTGCAGGTATTGAACCATCTCAAGGACTTCCTGGAGAGAAGATAAGCATATCTACGATTGAGGTATATGGTGTATTATGTTAATTGATTTAACTATTCAAGGGAAGGATATGTTGTTGTGTCTTTTTGTTCTATAGTTTTGTTTTGCATTGCAGAGGAACAAGCAGTGTCAGCATTGGTTGAGAATTTCTGATAACACCAACACCATGTTTTAGCCTACCCATAAAGCCACCATCAAACATTAAAATTCATTAAAAACCTTTGATTTTGGCCCTAATTATATTTTTTCTATGTCACGCAGTATACACGACTGTCTTTTAGATAGGTCATGTATCATACACAGGTTTTCTTTGGGAAAATCGTGTATAAAACACGTGTACACGACTGTGTAATTCACCTACCTGGGTATACAACGCAAACCCTTTAAAATTGTCTTAAAACATCAAAATTTTGCATAAAATTGAAAATTTGAATGAATGAAATGGAAGAGATTGAAGAGCTGAATTACTTGGCACTTGTGGATTTGAAAATCGTCCACTGGTTTGTCCACACCAAGTGATTGAAGTCAGAGGTAAAAATTGCCTTAATTGGGTAAAAATATGAAATGGTGATTTTGATTTCTATTTTTGAACTATTTATAGATATAATTTCAAAATGTGGGTTTTTTTAGCCTATAGTTTTAATTTCTATCAAAAATCAAACTAATGCCATGCCATGTTTTCCTAATGCAACAGGTCCAAGGTTACTTAAAGTTGTTTCTCACTCATATAGGATAGGATTTTGGTCATTGATATGCATTTTTGCATCTATACCTAATTCGCCTTAACCCTAGGATCACTACTTTGACAACGGACTATGGTTTTTAACCATTTTTACCTTGTCTATACCATTGTTCTTCCGTGGATAGGGATTTCCTTCCATGAGTACCCTAGTTTAGAATACAGTGATTGTCTTTTGGTACTCATGCCGCATTTGTCGTAGGTTTAGGGAAGCCTTCTTAGCTATTTTTCACGCCAAATTGAGCCTCATTTGGGTCTCTTTTTACAAGCTATCCCCTTCATAAGGCTCCTCGTCCTTATGGAGTTTCTTTAGGCCCAGGTCTAACTCCTCAAAATAGACTTGACTACCGAGTAAACTTGTCCATTCATGCTTGTTAAGAATATGTTAATGGGCATCCACATTGGTGATAGGTTATCACTTTCTTGGACCATGTGGAATAATACGAGAAAGGATCGCTCTCTTTTCCACGGAATTGAGAAGAGTATTCTCAGGCATAGGTTTATCACTTTTGTGGACCCAAGGGACTAAAATTACGGAAAAGGAGCGCCTGGTATGAGCTTAGTTTTCTCATTTTCGTGCTCTGGACCTAAACATGAAAAATATTCCAAGTGTACTTTATGTCTTTGTCATGCTTGTTAAACACTAAGAACAAAGCATCAAGTTTACTATTGTAAGCCCCATTCCTCGTAACCAAATGGATCTTTCCAAGTGATATTGCTTTCCTTCACACTCATAAAACTCAAGCTATAAGCTGCTCTTGAAGGAGCGTTGGGTAGGTGGTAATTTAACCTTTTTCAAACCTCCTTGACTAAGTACGAAAAAGGTGCTCCTTTTCTTCTTCGGAAGATAAGAGAGTTCTTCTTTGGTATGTTTTATACTTTTCCGGCCTTAGGAGACTAAATTGGATGAAAAAGTACCCCCCTGGAGTCTTCTTCGGAGTTTTCAGACTCTGTAAACATCAAAAGCACCAATGAGCATGTACTAGTTCAGGCTCGTAAAATCAATGAATCAGTGACATTATCAAGCATTATTCTCTCCCCTCTTTAAGCTTGTCAAAAATGAAGAAGACCTGAGTTGACTTTCCCAGACTCGTTAAAATTTAACAGGAAATATAAGGAAGAAGTATTATTTTTGGATACAGATGGTGGCAGCATGTCCTCCTTGAACATAACACTCTCTGAACTTTCCAATACTCATGTCTCAGTGTACACTTTCATCTCAGCTATCACTTTGAGTTTCTTACTCCTCCACTTGCCATTTATACATGGGGAATCTGATCATGTATTCTACATGACAGATAAGTCTAGTTGTCCTATCTGTAAAGTTAAAAGCTGTGTAGGGTCATCTCTGTGTCGTGCTCACTATTCAAGGATTTATCCCTGCATTTGATTATTATCCTGATCCCATCATTATCCTATCCGACTATTACTTGTGTCTCCCTTCCCTTTATCCAATTCCTAGTCATTCTTGTGATTCGTTGGAGGATATATTTCCTTCCTCATCACAACATGGTTTCTCATCAGCACTTCCCGAAGATGAAGACCTAGAGTTTTGATGATGGTACCTTAGGATTCACTTTCATCATTTGTGAACTCCTTTTCTTCAGTTGTCAGTTTTCACCTATTGATTGACAATATATTGAATCCTTTCCATTTTTGACTTCAACACATCTATTCACATGGCCTGGATTGCACTATTTCCTTTGGATTTTGACGAAGACCTTAGGTTCACGTCTATAACCTAAGTTGCACAAGATTGTGTTGTGTTCACCTACACAGCTTCCATATTTTGAAAACTCATCATTGTATATTGTGGCTTCAATTCACCTTTGTAATATACGTGGTATTGTACCCATATCATATGATGTAATCAAATATTGTAAAGGAGCTAATGTTCCAGTATATTGAACATGGAATCCTCAGATATGAATTTATATATGACATTGATATGTATTTGTTTTAGGTACTTTCTCTGCTTCCTTAGACTTCTGAGTTCTCCAAGACAAAGATTATAATGTATTTTGACCATCGCTTCCCTCTGACCTCACACATTAGGGGGAATTTGTTATCAACCAAAATGACACTTCTCTGTCCGAGTGCTAACATTCATCATGTTGGTACACAAAAGGAAAATTGGGATTAAAGTGGCAAAAACATTATAGATGTGCATGAATTTTGATGCTTTATCCTCATACCAGCCTTATATATTTTTATTCTAAGTTTTGGGTTGCATACACGACTATATGCATTTCAACTCGTGTGTCATACACGAGTATGTGCATTGCAACCCGCCTATACCTTGCATATGCGAGTTCCCTTTGAGAAACCCATGTATCATATGCGCCTTGCCTATATTAATACTCGCGCATAGCTTAATTCAACCTTAAAAAACATAAATCATGATTAGATGAGATTAGTTGGGCCCTAATCCATAACTATACCAACTAAGGTTCAACCATCCTAACCTTCGAAACCTCTCTATTTCCAAAGTATAAATAGAGGCCTTGGGATGGGGCTAATCAATCAATTTCTGGAAGAGCAAAGTTATGCTTGTGGTATAACTTCAGACTCTTGGAGTAGCAAAACACAGAGTCCTCGGTTGCAGAGGAGTCCTTGTTCCAGAAGCTGGGTTATATTCTTACCTATTCACTGTTTGTTAATAAAGAGAATTATTCTTCAAATCTTGTATTATGCTTGTCTCATGTATATTGGTTTAATGAATATGCTTTTCATCTAACTTATGATTTATATATATATGAGATATTGCTTGAAGAATTGGCTCTTTGCAGGTGAAGAGAAGCATCCCTAGAATCTTTGGAGAAGATTGGAGCGAGATAAGACCAAGCTTGGATCAACCGTCATAAACTGAGTAAGCCAAGATATCTTCCTATTCTCATTCCATATTATGTAAAAGCTGATTGTCTGCAAGTCTAATAGTAAGGTTGTAACCCCATACCCTAGGTTACAAGGGTGAAATGTCCTGAACAACAAGTATGATGGGGCTTCCAACAAAATTAAGAGGCCTCGTATACACTCTAGTTTTGTGGCACAATTGAGTGGCATCATTGATGTAGAACCTTCCATCTATGGAAGAATATATGATCAAAGAGTACCAAGTGATCATGAGGAATGATGTCTAAAATATGGTTTCGAGACTTGAAGGGAAGTCCATAGTGTCTTCCTTGTGGATCTACAAGACCAAGTATACAAATCAAGGTTCATGGTTTGTCTAAAAAAGAGGGAGTGGATTATGACACGACATACTCTATTGACCATACAAAATTCTCCAGTGAAGCAGAAGTATATATCGAGCAAAGAACCACATGTGTAGAAAAGACTTTGTATGAGCTCAGAAGGCACCCATAGATAAGCACATCCAGTTACACAAGGAGCTTGAAGATCACCTAAAAGTGATGACTATCTTAACCCTTTCTACAAGGTTGAAGATGGAAACCTATAGAAGACAACAAGCTCACAGATGGGTGCAAGAGGAACTTTCCAACAAAGTTCAAGATAAATGATCTTGGTACCTAGTAACCTGAGATGGATAAATAGAATATTAGTAGCAGAGGATGCTACCTGTCACTCCCGTACATAATGTTTCAATACAAAGAGTATAAAATGCTGAAAGGAGGATGATTCTTTGCTTCAAGGGGAGTGAATGCAGAAGATCTTCGAGTTCGACATGGTACGACACGATGGACAGATTCCTGATGAACACAGAATTTATCAAGAGTAAAGTGTGTTCCAACCTTCAAGGTTTAATGCGGAATATTGGGATGTGTTGATGACCTAACAAGATGAACTCATTGTAGATGAAAGAGGAAGTGTTGAGGCCAGAAAGAGCACCTCAGGATGCTTTGGATTGGGTATGATCTCATGAAGAGGCTGAGTACATTAAAACATGTTCATCCTATAGTGAAGCAATGAGGATTCTCAAAGTATGTTGTGGAAATATTAAGAGTATTTGATATGTTGGATTGTAAATCCATGGCCACACCGATGGATATGTACCTGAAATTTTCATCTGATGAATCATCAGAGTTAATGGATGTGACTTAGTAAAAAAATATTATTGGGTCATTGATGTATTAGACGAATACTAGACCAGATATATGCTTTGCTTTGGACACCCTGAGTTAGTATTTAGTTAAAACGTAGATGTGTTCACCTGATAGATACAAAGAATGCGATAAGGTACCTGAAAGGTACGACAGACTTTGGACTAAACTATGATAGAGATCATGACTATATATTGTATGGATATACGGATTCAGATTTGGCCAGAAGTGCTTGTAATGTCCCCAAAATTCGAAAAATAAAAATGTAGGCTAGTTAAATACTACCTATCATGGACTTTAATTTATCTTTTTTGGAATATGTTTGTCATTGTTTACTAGATCTATGTGTTGTAAGATGCATTTCCCTTTCTAGGTATTTTCCTATGTAATGTTGATGTGTTTATGCACTATGTTATGTTACTAGAATTTTTTACGTGATTACTTTGCTAGTGTTTACTCTTAACATACATTTGCATATGCTGGTTCAGTTATGTCTTCATTTATATTTTTATTTATTAAAAGTATTGACTTGCCTTTAACTATCAAGGGGTGGAATGGCGGGGTTTGTATCCCTTGAGGGACAAATCTGAGAGGTAAAAAGGTTCCTCATGATTTTACGGGGTTTACTTCGTTCATTGCGAACTAATTCATACTTCCTCTTTTGTGCAGGTTATCTTGTCGGAAGAATCTATCTATGATAGTGAAAAGTAACAACATCCTATAGCATGATAACTATGCTACACTATCCTATTCATAATGAGGATAAGAGAACTAAAGTCCTAACCTAGCGGTGCTTACATTATACATTTATGCAGAGTTTACAGTGTGGGGTTTAAATCATTACGGTTGCCATTATTGTTATGCTTAAGGTTATACAACCTTATCCATTTGATATTTAGTTTATAAGAAGTATTTTTTAAGGCATAAATCCTAGGGTTTAAGGCTTGATTTATATCTCATGGAAAACATTGTGAGAAGTTATTGAAAAAACTATGGGTATGTATAAACTTTTTATGGCATATTTCATATGCCATAAAACTATGGCTTAACGTTGCAATGGAGGGTTTAGATAGGGCTCATGTGCTTGCGTGGTGGACTATTTGAAAACATCGTGGTATTAACTATGGAAAACTAGGTATACATTTCGTGGATGACGCAGTAGAGGGTGGCTCATTTATGGCTCCTTTGAAAATGGGGAAAACAAGCCTCATACGCAGGTCTGGTCGGGGATGTGATTAATTTAGCTCTTCTTCTGGTCGTCCATGTAATTTTGGCTCTCAGGTGTTCATGCTGGGTGGAGAAACAAACTCCTCCTGCACTAATAGGTATGCTCTGAACAAGGTTTTGCAAGACTGTTTTGGTTATTTGCTTCTGTTGAGGTTTAGCATACTCCTCATGGGTCTGCGTGGTTGGTTTTGCAGGTGAAAGGGATGATGCAAAGTGTGGATTGATGGTGGCTATTTGGATTGTCTACACAACCCTTTAAGCAGGTAATCTCGGTGAAAAAGCATAAACCTTTACCTCTGCGTGTATCTGTGAGATAGTGTTGCACTCTGGTTTGGGAGGGTTTATCTCTTTGTAATTTTGATTAATAGACTTTGATAGTTGGTTTGGGTCCTTTGTAAGGTTTTGGAATATGAGAGATGTATTTATCTTTTCCTATGAAATTTTAAGTGTAAATACTTTGGGTGAGTCATGTCTGTCCAGCCGAAGACTCGACTCTGTAAATAAATTTTGGTTTGTATTTCAATCGTATGGTTTGACGTTTTAATGGAAGAGTTATGTGTTTGTTTAAAATGATGTGAATTCTTTGGCATTACAATGCCATTTCTTGCAATGGCACTATGTAAATCGTGCCTATGTTAATTTACTGTTTATGCATTGTATTTGTGGATTGTACAGATTGTTATCGTGGCTAGGGTTTCTTATTACGGCCATTAGCTTGGCATACTACCTGCACATATGGTTTCTATGTTTTATTAAGGTTGTGACTGTATATGCGTTGAAAGTAGGGTTTAATTATACTTCTCGGCATTATATTCGTTGGGTATGATTTAATGTTTATTATGGGTTGGGGTTTCACCTCACGACCATGAGCCTGGCTTTTCCTTTGGGTGAATAGACAACATGCACATTTTGATTTTATGTTTATTTAAATACGTGAATGTGTAGAGAGTTATAAGGTTGGGGTTTATGGTCATGAGATTTGGAAGCTTTGACTCAGCCCTTAGTGAATACATAGAGGATGAATGTAGCATTTGAATTATTTCTCTATGTATTTGGTTCTGATAGCACATCTCATATTTGGTTTTAACTATAGGTTTATGTTGAAACTTTTGTGGGCAGCCTGTAATGTGAACCCTTCACTGTGTGGGGTACAATGTTAATATGTTGGTGTTTATTATCGATACCTACAAGATTTGATCCTGGGCATGTAATCGATTTGGTTTTGATATTATAAGCCTACAGGACTCGATTTTGGGTTGTCCTAATGCTTGGACTAGTGTTAACACAACGTTATGTTTTTGTTTTGGTAAATATGCTGACAAGATTCAATCCTGGGTTTTTAAATGGATTATGTTTGTTAATAAATTGGTTTATATTATGTATATATTTGGTTCTTGGATTTTGATTAGAATAGTTGAAATAATTGTAATGATATTTATTCCTACGGCCAAACCTTAACAGGTTTCAATGGATGGATTGCCTATAGAGGTTTTTATAATGGAAAATGTATGGGATTTGTTAAGACTTATCATCGTTATGTTTAATTATAGGATGAGTATTTTAACTATGTTTAAGTCTATGAACCGTGGTTATGATATAGTTGTTTATAATAGATATGTTAGATGAAATAGTAATAAGCGTATTGGAAATATGAAATCTACCAGCAATGGAAATGTAGAGTTGTATTTTAATATAGATTATTTCATTTCTATGTATTTAATTAGTTCCTTTTGGTTGATAATTTATTAGTTATTTTTAATATGAGATAATCCTAGTTTGAAGTTCTTCCACTCAAAGATTGGACCTCTGTTCTATGGGTTTTATAAATTTGTTTATCTGTATGTAAACTATGTTTTACTTTTGCATTTAAGTTTTGGCCACGAAACAAAAATCTAGTTATCTTAACAAATCTAGAGTTTTAAGCCTAAGATAAACCCTGTTAGAAATTTACATAATTACAGAGAAAGATGAATTTAAAATATGAATGATAGAAGAGTAACGCGAATATAATAGAGAACATATTTTTCCTATGAAGTTTGAAAATGGATAAAAGCATATGTGACAGTCTAAATCAATAGTAAGAAATATAATCAATATTTTCCTAACTAGGAAATCATGGTTAAGCAAACAAAACACTCCTGTAGAAATATCTTTATTTCTCGGGTTTGTATGAACATATAAACTAAATAAAAATAACTGCTCTTTAAGGTTATGTAAACAAATCAATCTAGCTACAACTGGCAGATAATACACATATTTTCATTCCACATTTTAATGCCTTCATTTAATAAGGAAATTGTATGAACTGTAAGGAAGATAAAGAAACCCCGTACCTGCAATTTGAAGCTATTTTAATGGCTGGAAACCCTGCACACTCAAACAAACAACATTAACAAGGACATAGACATTTTTGACATCTGTTTAGGTAACCGAATAACTTGAGAACTACCATGTTCCACAAAACCATGACCCAGAACCATTTCTAGTTTCAATCTGGATCCCCTTGAGCCGGTGCCAACATGAAAGTAGCTTAGATATCCTAAGGTAAGGCTTCCCTATTTGGGATAACAGGTTCTGTACCAGTTGGATTTTCCACTTGGGAAAAATGCTCTCCAAGAACTCTTTGAGAATAATAATCAGGTAGCACAGACGAAAAATCAAAAGATCCCCCACCCTCTCTTTGGATTGGGTCTTTATAGACAGACTTTAGGAAAATGGGCAGTTAAATCAAGAATCAATTCTTTTCTTGGAATAACCCTTTTTACTTAATTTAGGTGACTTTAATATTTATTTAATTCAACTTAGGAACTCTTTCACTAGTTCCTACTTTGACTCTTTTAGGTATTTAATATTTAATTAATATTAGTAATAAATAATAATACATACATGCTTTCATTATTATTCATAGTTAGTAGTATTATTAAATATGCTTACCCTTTTATTCATATTATATATAAACTATATATATAGATATACCATTTTTACTTTAGTTATCATATAGTATGATCCCTAATCACATCATACTTTTATGTTTAGCTTATAGTCACTTCTTTGTTAAGGCCTTCTGGTAGGGGTTAGGTCAACTGGGTTAGGCAACTCTAAACCTCCTTGCATGTTGGATTACCTCATATAACATGGTAGTTATTTAGTACTTGATGAGATACAAAAATTTGAAATTTCATTTAATCACTTAAAAATAAGAGGAAATCAATGTTTTGTCAGAGTCGTTTTCACTCAACATATTAATTTTTCAGTAACTCCTAGCATTTATTTAGATCCCATACTCAACGCTAAGAATAGGGAGTTACAACTTAGTGCAATTTCAGAGCTCCTCACTCAACACTAATGCTAGGATGTATTTGTAGGATATACCTAGGGATACAATGGCTAAGGATCCGATGTTCCAGAGCTTATGCTCAACATCAAATTGGAATTCTCTAGGGATTATGCCCAACACTCCCAATTCTTATCTTTTCATCTGCTTTAGAGATTCATTTTCAACATAAAGGTTTCATAGCTCATGTGCTCCAAATACTCTCGCTCAACAAAAACATCAAATACTCATGTGCTCCAGAGCCTCTTTCTCAACACAAAAATCAAATACTCATGTTCTCCATAGCTTCTCACTTAACAAAAACATATCATCAATTATGTGCTTCAGGGTCCACACCCAACACATGAAATCATATACATAAAACATATGGATTTGTCTTATGCCCAATATATCAAACAAATCATCATTCTCATGTGCACTAGGGTCTTATGCCCAATATACAAAATAAAACATCAAAGCAACATCACATGAAATGGGACTTATGCCCATAAGTGTCAGGTCAAAAATTCAGGATATTACATCCCTCCTCACTTAGAACAACACCGTCCCTAGTGTTCTAGGGACTAGGAATGAAATCATGAAACAAGGCGGGGTAAGCCTCTCTTATGGTGGCTTCATTCTCCCAAGTAGCCTCATCGGTCTCAAAGTGCTTCCAGTGCACTTTCAATTGGACTATGGTGTGCTTTCTGAACTCCAACTCCCTCTTGTCTAGTATATGAAGGGGTTCAGGTACAAAATCCCCTTCAGGTTGCACCTATAACAAGGACCAATCAATCACATGTTTAGTATCATATACATATTTCTTTAATAAGGATGTGTTGAAAACATTATGAACTCTTATGTGAGAAGGTAAAGCTAGTTCATATGCCACTGTCCCTCCCTTGGACAGTATCTTGAGTGGTTCCAGAAAATCTTGGTGGTAATTTTTTGCACCTCCCCAAGCTCAATGAGATTCTCTTTGCTCTTACATTTAAGTAAACATGGTCACCTATCTGATCATATTTATATTTTATTTTCTTATCAACTCTTCTAGATGTCTTGTGCTTCTTTAAGGTTCTGTTGGACCTTGGTGATCAATTATTCCAAGTCCTTTATTAAGTCGGGCCCTAGCATGAGCTGTTCCACTGGGCTATCCCAAGTATCCTATGTTCTCCACTTGCCTCCATAAAGTACCTTGAAGGGACTCATCTTGGTGGAGGTATGGTATCCGTTGTTGTATGAAAACTCTACAAGATGTGGTTAATCTTCCCACTTGGTGCAATTTTTCATGACATACATCCTAATCATGTATCTAAAATATTATTTACCCGTTCTATCTTCCTGTCTATCTGTGGGTGGTAAGCAGTACTAAATTTTAACTGCGTCTCTAATCCAGAGAATAAGGATCTCCAAAAGTTCCTGATAAACTTTGTATCTCGATCCGATATGATTTCCTTGGGTATCCCGTGCAATGTGAACTTCCTTGTAGGTCGACTTCACTAGAATGAAGTGTACGGATTTTGACAACTTTTCAACTACTACAAAGATAGAGTTATTTTGTTTCTTACTCTTTGGTAGGACCAGAATAAAATCCATACTAGTGACCTCCCACTGCCATTCCAGAATGGGTAATGGTTGCAGTAATCCCGAAGGATGCTGGTGCTCATCTTTGACTAGCTGAAGATCTTGACATTTCATGATAAACAACGCTATGTCGGCCTTTAACTAAAGCCAAAAAAAGTGTTTCTTTACTGCAGATATCATATTTTGATATCCCAGATGCCCTGTTTTGGGTGTCCGATGAAATTCTGTGAGGATACTGGACCTTATGTCCCCTACTTCTGGAACATATAATCTTTCTTTGGACCACAACAGTCCAGTTTCATCTACCTTGTACTCTTTGTGTTGTTGAAACAACCTTTCCTCTTGGACCTTCTTGAGGATTTCAACATAAAAGGGTCAACTATGTTGGCCATTCTAATCCTCTCGTGTACTCCAAATCAGTTTGACTTAAAGTGACCTCATATAACATACGATCTCGTAGACTTAAAGCATCAACAATTTTATTCTCCTTGCCCTTTATATGCTTTAACTCGAAATGGTACTCACTAAGGAAAGACAACCATCTGGCCTGCCTGGCATTTAGACCCAGTTGCTAAAATAAATAATTCAGACTCATATTGTCTGTCTTCAGAAGGAATTTCTTCCCCATGAGGTAGTGCCTCCACATCTTCAAAGCATGGATGATGGCTGCTAACTCAAGATCATGGGTGGGGTAGTTTTTTTTGTGTTCCTTTCACTTCCACAATTCATAACAGATCGCACAATCGTTCTGCAAGAGGAATTCTCTGAGCCCTTCTATGCTTGCATCCATACAAACAACAGAATTTCTATTGGGATCCACAATTCATAGTATTGGTGCAGTCGTCAAAAGTTGTTTAAGCTTCTGAAAACTTTCCTCGCACTTAGTCATCCATAAGAACTTGTTTGGCTTCTTTTGAAAAGTGGTCATGGGACAAGCTATCCTCAAAAATTTCTCAATGAACTTTCGGTAGTAACTGACTAATCCAAAAAAGGATGTAATGTCCATGACCTTAGTAGGGGTAGTCCATTCCTCTATGGATTTAATCTTCTCTAGGTCAATTACTATCCCCTTCTCAATGATGATGTGGCCTAGGTACTGTATCTGGGGTTTGTAAAAATCACATTTACTAAAACTTGGCATAGAGCTAGTGTTCTCGTAACACCTGTAATACTATGCGGAGATGCTCCTCGTGTTCCTC
This sequence comes from Pseudotsuga menziesii, assembly GCA_001517045.1. NCBI lineage: Eukaryota > Viridiplantae > Streptophyta > Pinopsida > Pinales > Pinaceae > Pseudotsuga > Pseudotsuga menziesii. The sequence goes on along the minus strand of LPNX010102432.1, from coordinate 256,837 downwards.
TTTACTCTTGGATTAAACTAGGATGCCGTCTATAAGGACCAATACATATTTATCAAGTTATTTATTAAACATATTGTTCATCATATACATAAAGTTAGCGGGTGCATTGGTCAACCCTAATGGCATTACTACAAACTCGTAGTGGTTGTATCTTGTATGAAAGGTAGTTTTATGAATATCCTCATCATAGATCCATACCTAATGGAATCCAAAATGTAGTTCGATCTTTGAAAATATCTTGTCTCCTCCTACTTGATTGAACAAATCATCAATCCTAGGGATTGGATATTGGTTCTTGATGGTTATTTTGTTAAGTTGGTAGTAATTGATGCACATCCGCATCGTACTGTCCTTATTCTTTAGAAAAAGTATCGATGCTCCCCAAGGGAACACACTAGGTTAGATATATCCCTTATCAATCAACTATGGAAACTACAACTTGAGCTCCACCAACTCTGGTGCGCTCATGCGGTAAGGGGATTTTGAAGTTGGAACTGACCCTGGTGTCAGTTCTATGGAAAAATCTTAGTCTTGTTTCGGTGCTAATCCTGGTATCTCCTTAGGAAATACATCTGTAAACTCCATGAGAACTAGGAAGTCGTCAATGTGTTTTTCTCTTTCATCTTCTATGTCCTGGATGTTCACTACAAGCAATTTGCAGCCTTTTCTAATGCACTTCTTTCCATGTAAGGAAGATATTTTCCTTACAAAAACCTTCTTAGGTATGCCTTGAATCTTTACTTGATTCCATTGGCTATATATACATAATATTGAATTGTGTAAACAATCAATCATGACAAGGTGTTGTTCCAACTAGTCCATGCCAATAAGTATATCATATGATCCTAAGGAAAAAATGTTTAGATTTATCCTAGCAGGGAAACCATTCAGGTTTACCTCACAATCTCTAACTATTTCATAAACCTTTCAGTTTGTACTCGTGTCTAATTGCACCAACCATGATTTCTCATGTTTAACTCTTCCTAGTTTACATGTTTCCACAATTTGAGGTGACACATAACTTTGTCAAGAACCGAGATCAATCAGAACTAAAATAGAAGTGTTTGAAATATTACCTTCTATCTCAACCATAGTAGCCTGCTGATCTTCCTGTCATCCATCCAAGGCTGCATAAATCCTCGGTGTTCTAGTTATGTCCTCTACCGTTGTTTCTTCCTGTAATTTGTGGAAGACTCCATTGGTCTTGTTCTTATAGTCTCAGGAATAATGGGGCCCTTGGCATTTCCAGCATTTGATTTGTTGGTCTATTATCATTGGCTCCCCCATTTTCTATCGATCTATTATCATTTGGTGCTGGTACATATGGATTTGTACATGTCTTGTTGAATTTCTTATTGGATGAAAATTTGTTGTTCTGTTTTCTGTAAGGTGGTCGGTTAAAACCCGGTTTGCAGTTTTTCGAGAAGGTCCTAGACCTGTCTCTACTTATGTTGACGTTTTCTTGCCTCAGTTTCCCATGCTCATATCATATCCTATCTCTATGTAGGGTGGTGTCCAAAGTTTTAGGCATGTCAAATTCAATTCTCTCTCGAAAATTGGGAGGAAGACATTCTAAAAACTGTTGTATTTTCAATTTCTCATCCTTTATGTATGGCACATAATGTAATAGATCCAAAAATCTATTAATAAAATCATCCATGGTCATGGAACTCATCCTTAACTCATGAAATTCTTTCACCTTCTTGTCGAAGAACCTTTCAGACATGTATTTCTCCTAAAAGATTATTCGAAAGTTACTCCATCTAATTTATTTTACCTCCTCTTTATCGGTATGCTTTAAGTCTCTCCACCATCTAGCTTCTTTTCCATTTAAATTATAGATGGATAGACAGGATTTCATCTCACTAGAGTAGTTATGTATTCGTAACTATTTGTTCAAACCTAGAACCCATTCTTCATCTTTCTCCTCGGTGTTCATCTCACCTTCATATGTTGGGGCTCTTATCTTTCTGAACTCTCCTTGGAGGTTGTCATCGTTCCTCAATTTCTTTATGCAAGAAGAAAGGTAATTATGACTAGAAAGACTGTGATAATCCCTTTCTAGAGGTTTAGGGGTGTGTTCTTCTTTTCCTTCATCCTTTGGGCTACTGGCCCGTTTATGATAAAACTCTTTCTTGAACTTGTTGGTTGAATGAGTGGGATGTCCATGCAGGCTTCCTCCCGTCATGTTCTACACTAAAGCTTCATTAATTGCTTGGATCATGTGCTCATATTCATATTTCCATGGATCTGATTCAACTATAATATATCACTTCTCAACAAATAGAGGATCTTTCACACAAAGGGCACTCTCAAATTGAGATCTAGTCCTCCTAGTGTCATTAGGATTTCCAGCTAGTTCCCTAGCTGCATGAATGGTCTTTGCTTCCCATTTTGGTCTTGTAGGACTGTTAGGATCTGCAATCAAATCATCATTATTAGACATATCAGAATAATCAAACTCATTAGTCTTTCCACTTACAATCAATGGATATGGTGGTGAAGAAGACTGCTACTAAAGGCTCTTCTTGGAAGTGAACACTTCTTTCAATGAAAGATTTCTTAGTGCTCAAGTTTATCAGCTTGTACCCTTTTGAATCTTCATAATACCCAACAAATAGGCACTCTTGGATTTGGGGTTGCAAAGCCTTCCTCTTTTCAGTTGGAATTCTAGCCCAAGCCTTTGAGCCAAAAAATCCTGAAATGGTTCACATTTGGCTTGTGCCCACTCCAAGCTTCAAAATGAGTCATACCATCAAGATGCTTATGAGGCACCCTATTATGGATGTAGGATGCACATTGTATAGCCTCGTCCCAAAACTTTGGTGGCAAAGTCTTAGCCTCCATCATGCAAGTTGCCATCTCCTTCAATGATCTGTTCTTTTTCTTAGCAACACCATTTTGCTGTGGTGTGTAAGGGATCGAATGTTGCATATGAATACCTACATATTTACAATACTGAATGAACTTAGACTTGAAATACTCACCACCATTTTCATATCTGAGGATCTTGAGTTTCCTCCCAGACTGGTTTTCAACCAAGGCTCTAAAGACTTTGAAGAGGTAAAAAACTTCAGACTTATGCTTTAGGAAGTGAACCCAACAAAACCTGGAAAAGTCATCTACGAAGTTCAATGCATATTTTTCTTGACTCATGGAAATATCAGGGAATGGACCATCAATGTCACTGTGTATCAGCTCAAGAGGTGCAGAGGTTCTCTCATGACTAGCTTTCTCATACTTGTGCTCTAGGTGTTTTCCTCGGATACAACCTTGACAGAATCCCTTATAAAACTTTATCTTTGGTAACCCTGTGATTATATATTTTTCACTCAAATCAGAAATATACTTATAGTTAAGATGGCCAAACATTTCATGCAAAAGCTTGCTTACTTCATTAGCATGAATTAGAAGAGCATAGGGGTTTGAGTAGGGTAGAAAATGGGAAAACTTGTATACCTTCGAAGTGTGATCAATGACACCTTTTACTATGACTTTACCATTTTAAATCTCAGTGATTTCAACATCATCAAGGGAGAATATGACCTTGTTTGGAGACCCAAAATGAGTCATCTGGTACACTGACAAGAGATTGGAGGCAAGACCTGGAACATACAACACATTATTGAAACTACCATGGTCAAGATCAATCCTACCCTTCTGCAAACTGTAGTGAGAGAGTCATCTCCCAAAACTATTGGTGTTCCTTTCGACATGAGAAGAGAGGAGAATGTCTCTTTTGTTGAAACCGTGTGTCTAGAAGCTCTAGAATTTATGATGAAGCTAGGTGTACTTGATGTGCCAGCAACCAAGGCATGTACTCTCTCTCTGTCTTCTGAATTTGATCCTCCTTCCTTCTTCTTTGAGCAATTAGGAAGGGAGATGTTATTCTTCTCTAGGAGTTGGGTCAACATGTCAATTTTCTTCTTCATAAAAGAGCTCTCAGGATGATAGCCCTTACTGCAGTATGCGCACTTGCATCTACTCTCTTTTTTAATCCACCCTTGAATCTCCAGCAACCAAAGCTTGGTCTTTGGAAGGTTTGATGATGCCCATCATGACCAACTTATCTTTCTCTTGTGTGAGGTATTCCTTGAACTCTGCAAGCTTAGGCAAAATCCAGGCTCGAGCTATCAACTTGGTGGCATGGAAGGTAGAAACAAACAATGAATAGTTAGGACCAATCTTAGAGAGTATGGCCAATACTAGTTGGTCTTCCTTTTTTTTGATCCCACACTATTTCAACTGCAAAAAAGGGCCTTAAACTTGGAAAAGTAGAGTTGCAATGATTTGAAGCTACTGGGACTCAAGGAGATCAACTCATTTTTTATTTGATGTCCTCTCATCTCATCTGTATTTCCAAAAATCTCTTCTAGCTTCTCCCACACTTAATTAGGTGATGTCAATCCATAAATATGGAAGAGGAGGTCTCTTGAAATGCTCAGGCACAAAAGACCATAGGCCTCATCCCTCCTGTTGTGCCATTTAATTTTCTTTGCAGCTGCATTGGGATATACCTCAGTTTCCATAGTCACCCTGTAGATACCTTTCGCTCTCAATAATATCTCCATCTCAGCTTTCCACTCAAAGAAATTGAATGGAGTCAAGATGATCTTCTGAGATTGGTCCATAGCTTAGAAACTGTGCCCTCCAGTTAGCAGAATGCGCTCCCAGTCAATGATGTCAAACCTGCAATAACAATTTGGAAGGAGATAAATTGATCTACAAAGGCTTTGATACCATGTGGAAATTGAACCCAAGAGATAGAACAATTATACTCACACAATTACTAATCAAACATGCAAAATTAACACCAAAGGAGACTGAAACTGGAGAATAACACTAATATGTATTGAATAAGTGTACAATAGCCAACCTTGTGAAGTAATAGGTTGCTGCAATATATCATTACATGAGAGAATAGAATGCATAAATATGCCATTCGAAATAGTAAAAAAGCATCCTTACCAAATCTAGTCAAATCCCCCATAGGTGCATAAAGCAGTTTCCAAATCTATGAAGATGCTCACGAATTTGCTAGGTCAAGTGGGAAAGCTAAAGAGGGATGGAAAGAAAAATCATACATGATTTTATTTAGAGAAAAGGAGGGAATATGATGTGGGCAAAAAACAAGTCAACTACACCTAGTCTAGCTTTTCCTTTTGCCTTAAATCAGAATAAAGTAGGCATCTTTTCAAAAAAAGCAGATATGTACTTTGGAAGATTTGGAATAAAGAAGGCAGGGTAAATTGGGTTTCCAGGATGTTTCCCAAGCGCTCCATGACTCTGTTTTAGCATGTGTTGACTTCTAGGAAGTGTAGAAGGCAACTAGCATAGAATGGAATCTAGGAAACTAGGCAATAAGACAAAAATAATTAAATTAATGTCTAATGTAGGTAAATATGGGTTGATTATTCTAACACGGGGTTTAATTAGTTCATTACGAATTAATGCAGAATTCCTTTTTTTTGCAGGTTATCTTATCGATAGAATCTATCTACGACATTCAAAAGTAACAACATCATACAACATGATAACTATGCTACACTATCCTATTCATACTGACGATAAAAGGACTAAAGTCCTGACCTAGTGGAGCTTACGCTATACATTTATATAGAGTTAACAGTGTGGGGTTTAAATCATTACGATTGTCATTATTGTTATGCTTAAGGTTATACAACCTTATCCATTTGATATTCACTTTATAACATGTAATTTTTAAGGCATAAAGCCTAGGGTTTAAGGCTTTACTTACATGTCATGGAAAACATTGTGAGAATTTCTTGGAAAAACTATGGGCTATGTATAAAATTTTTATATGCCATAAAACTATGCCTTAACATTGCAATGGAGGGTTTAGCTAGGGTTCTTGTGCTTGGGTGGTGGACTATTTGAAAATGTCGTGGTCTTAACTTTGGAAAAGTGGGTATGGATTTTGTGGATGATGGAGGACAAGGTGGTGCATTTATGGTTCCTTGGAAAATGGGGGAAATGAGCCTCATAAACTAGTCTATTCAGGGATTTGATTCATTTGGCTCTTCTTCTGGTCATCTATGTGGTTTTGTCTCTCATTTTTTCATGCTACGTGGAGCAACAAACTCATCCTGCACTGACAGGTATGCTCTAAACAAGGTTTTGCAACATTGTTTTGGTTGTTTGCTTATGTTGAGGTTTAACATACTCCTCAAGGCTCTGCGTGGTTAGTTTTACAGGTGATAGGGATGATGCAAAGCGTGGCTTAACGATGGCTTTTTGAATTGTTTGCACAACCCTTTGAGCGGGTAAGCTCTGCGAAAAAGCATAGGCATTTACCTCTATGTGTATGTGTGACAGAGTGTTGCACTCTAGTTTGGGAGGGTTTATTTTTGTGGAATTTTGGTTAATAGACTTTGATAGTTGGTTTGGGACCTTTGTAAGGTTTTGGCATCTAAGAGATGCGATCGTATTTATCTTTTCCTATGAATATTTAAGTGTAAAAACTTTGGGTGAGTCGTGTCTGTCCAGACGAAGGCTCGTCTCTATAAATAAATTTTGGTTTGTATTTCAATCGTATGGTTTGACTTTTTAATGGAAGAGTTCTGTGTTTGTTTAAAATGATGTGAATTATTTGGCATTACAGTGCAATTGCTTGCAAGGGCACTATGTAAATCGTGCCTATGTTAATTTATTGTTTATGCATTGTATCGTTTGTTATCGTGGTTGGGGTTTAATATTACGACCATTCGCTTGGCATACTACTTGCACATATGGTTTCTATTTTTTATTAAGGTTGTGACTGTATATGCGTTGACAGTAGGGTTTAATTATCCTTCTCGACATTATATTCGTTGGGTCTGATTTAATGTTTATTATGGGCCGGGATTTCACCTCACGACCATGATCCTAGCTCCGCCTTTGGGTGAATACACAGCATGCACATTTTGATTTTAGGCTTATTTAAATACGTGACTATGTAGAGATGTATAAGGTTGGGGTTGATGGTCGTGAGCTTTGGAAGTTGTGACTCAACCCTTAGTGAATACATAGTTTATGAATGTAGTTTTTGAATTATTTCTCTATGTATTTGGTCCTGCTAGCGTATCTCATATTTGGTTTTAACTGTAGGTTTATGTTGAAACTTTTGTGGGCAGCCTGTAATGTGAACCCTTCATTGTGTGGGGTACAGTGTTAATATGTTGGTGTTTATTATCAATACCTACAGGATTTGATCTTGGGCATGTAATTGATTTGGTTTCGATATTATAAGCATACATGATTCGATCCTGGGTTGTCCTAATGCTTGGACTGGTGTTAAGTTTTTGTTTTGGCAAAGATGCCGATAGGATTTGATCCTGGGTTTTTAAGTGGATTATGTTGGTTAATAAATTGGTTTATATTATGTATATATTTGGTTCTTGTTTTTTTATTAGAATAGTTGAGATAATTGTAATGATATTGATACCTATGTCCAAACCTTAACAGGTTTCGATGGCTGGATTTTGTGTAGAGGTTTTAGAATGGAAAATGTATGGGGTTTGTTAAGACTTATCATCATTATGTTTTATTATAGGATTAGTATTTTAAGTATGTTTAAGTCTGTGAACCATGTTTATGATATAGTTTTTTATAATGGATTTGCTAGACAAAATAGTAATAAGCGTGCTGGCAATATGAAATCTGCCAGGAGTGGAAATGTAGAGTTGGATTTTAATATAGATAGTTTTGTTTTTGTGTATTTAATTAGTTCCTTTTGGTTGATAGTTTATTAGTTAATTTTAATATGATCTAATCCTAGTTTGAAGTTCTTGCACTTAGATATTTGACCTATGGTCTGTGGGTTTTATAAATTTGTTTATCTATATGTAAACTCTGTTTTAGTTTTGCATTTAAGTTTTGACCACTTAACATAAATCTAGTTGTCTTAACAAATATAGAGTTTTAAGACTAAGATAAACCCTATTAGAAATTTACATAATTACACAGAAAGATGAATTTAAAATATGAATGATAGAAGAGTAATGCAAAAATAATAGAGACCATATTTTTCCTATGGTTTTGAAAACTGATAAAAGCATATGTGACAGTCTAAATCAATAGTAAGGAATATAATAGTATATTTTTGTAACTACACAATCATGGTTAAGCAAACAAAACACTCCTGTAGCATAATATTTACTTCTAGGGTTTGTATGGACATGCAAACTAAATAAATCTAGCTTCTATTTAAGGTTATTTAAAAACAATAACCTAGCTACAACATGCATATAATACACATATTTTCATTCCATATTTTAATACCTTCATTTAATAAGGAAACTGTATGAACTGTAAGGAAGATAAAGAAACCTCATACTTGCAATTTGATGCTATTTTAATGGTTGGAAACCTTGCACACTCAAACACATAACATTTACAAGGAAATAGATAGTTTTGACCTCTGTTCATTCAACCGAATAATTTGGGAACTACCACGTTCCACCCAACCATGACTCGAAACCATTCATGGTTTCAATCCGGATCCCCCCGTGCTGGTTCAACCATGCAAGTAGCTTAGGGATGCTAAGGTAAGGCTTCCCTATCTGGGATAACAAGTTCTATACTAGTTAAGTCTTTTCCTCTTGGGAAAAACGCTCTCCAAGAACTCTCTTGAGAATAATAATCAGGTAGCATAGATGGAAAATCAAAAGATCCCCCAACCTCTCTTTCGCTTGGGTCTTTATAAACAAGCTTTAAAAAAATGGACAGTTAAATCAAGAATCAATTTTTTTCTTGAAATGGCCCTTTTTACTTAATTTATGTGAATTTAATATTTATTTAATTGAACATAGGAATTCTTTGACTAGTTCCTACTTTGACTCTGTTAGGTATTTAATATTTAATTAATACCAGTAATGAATAATAATATATAGATCCTTTCATTATTATTCATAGTTACTAGTATTAATACGTATGCTTACTCTTTTATTCACATTATATATAAACTATATATATACATATACCATTGTTAACATTTTTAATTTAGGTATCATATAGCATCATCCCTAATCACATGATACTTTTCTTTTAAGCTTTTAGTCACTTCTTTATTAAGGCCTTCAGGTAGGGGTTAGGTCAACTAGGTAAGGAAGCTCTAAACATCCTTGCATGTTGGATTACCTCATATAACATGGTAGTTCTTCAGTTTTTGATGAGATACAGAAATTTGAAATTTTATTTAATCACTTAAAAATAGGTAAGATGAGATCAATGTTTTATCAGAGTCATTTTCAGTTAACAAATTATTTTTTTAGTAACTCCTAGTGTTTATTCAGAGCCCATACTCAACGCTAAGAACAAGGAGTTACAACTTAGTGCAATTTCATAGCTCCTTGCTGAACACTAATGCTAGGATGTACTTGTAGGATACACGTAAGGATACAATGGCCAAGGATCCGATGTTACAGATCTTATGCTCAACATCAACTTGGAATACTCCTGCGCTTATGTGAAACAATTCCCATTCTTATCTCTTCATGTGCTTCAAATATTCATGCTCAACACAAAGGTTTCATAACTCATGTGCTCTAGAGCCTCTCACTCAACACAGACATCAAATACTCATGTGCTCCAGAGCCTCTTGCTCAACACAAACATCAAATACTCATGTTCTCTAGAGCTTCTTGCTCAACACAAACATCTCATCAATTATGTGCTTCAAGGTCTAGGCCCAACACATGAAATCATTCTCATGTGCAGTGGGGTGTTATTCCCAATATACAAAATAAACCGTCAATGCAACATCACATGCAATGGGATTGTTATCACTCTAGGAAACTCCTCTAGGTTATAGCTCAAGGATGCCTAATAACTTAAAATGTTTTTAGGGTTTTCTGATATGGATCAAGTCAGGTGACCTATATAACCTTCCACACTCAAGACATGCATGAAACTCACTCAATTACAAGGCTTTTAGTTACAACTATTCAGAAGTTTACAATAAGGTGCATGGATGGAGAACTCATCAAGCTGGCAGATTTACATACAAAACATATGCATATAAATGGCTAAATCATGATAAGGATGGTACTTATAAATCAAATCACATTAACACACCAATAGGATGACAGCTATTAGTTATTAATCAACTTGAAAGTAACCTAAATACACATTCATTCATAAGTACAGTAAAGACAGATGAAGGCTGAACAAATCATAACAAAAGAGCTTATATTCAAGAATGAGCAAAATGAGAAGCTGACAATAGTATAGGCTTATAAATCCCCGAAGTCGAACCTTTTCAATAAAATAAGTCTTAGGCTTTATAGCCTTTACAAAAATACTCAGATCCTGAAAAATTGGATCTGATTTAATAAAAATAGACAAAATAATAGTTTTTTGCATAATTAGGTCAAAAAACCCTAATTTAACTACTAATCTAACTAGATGTAGAATTCGTTCACTGTTTGAACCTTTTGATAACTAAAGTAAGCACTAGAACTAACTTCCACTGGTCCTCTGCTCTTTCCCAGGTGTTGGTGAAGTAAAATCTTCATTTTTCTACTGTAACCTGCCCTGTTAGGTCAACTTTTGCCCTCAAAAATTGGCCAAACTGCTGAAAACTGGGGCTCAGAGATACAGTTGGTTATTCAACTCTGTGACACTTGTGTATAAAATGAAATTTGTTTTGTATATTGGTTTGTTGTGAGAAAAAACCTCTCTCAGTTTTTGTAAATTCATTTTCATCTTCCCGAGATCTATATTTCAAAAACATGTGTAAAACAGGGAAATTCTGAGATCCGAAAATTAGGGCTTAGAGATGGATTTGATTCTTCCATTCTGCATTACCTGTAGGAAAATTGAGAGAGTTTATTGTTCTATGAAATGTTGGGAACAAAACCCACCGAGAATTTTGCAAACTGATTCTCCAGTCACTCATAATCCCCATTTTAAAATGATGCCTTTTCACAGTAAAACGCCCCTTTCGATGGCTTAGCAAAACTGAAGCACACCTTCCCTGCTTATTTCTTCAGCGCCTTTTAGGTTTATATTTTGTCCCTGAGCCATCCATGTTCATTAAAAACTAGTACTACGTGTCAAAACTTAATATTATGCCTCTGTCTGCTTTCGGTGGTTAAGCCTGCTAAAACATTAGAACCGTTAGCTGCCGGAAGTGGGGCTTTCAGTGGCTACTAGACTGCTGCTGCGTTCGCCTAAGACATCGAAATCTATGTTTTCTATAGAATCTTATTTATCCTTTAAATCATACTTTTACACTTTACTCATGTCCTTCCGGTACTTTCTCAACCTGCATAAGATTTGGAATATCAGCAATATCATGGGCTACCTCCGGATTCTGAAGGCTAATAGCTGCTTCTACTAGGGTTTCCAGTGCAAGGTGTGTTCTTGGGCTTGAATATTTATTCTGTAGCCTTGACCTTCTTATCATCCTGTAGAGCCTGTATTTATCCCTAATCAATCTCATATTTCTTCAACTTGTATAACAACAACATCGTGTTTTAGGGTTAGGGTTTGGATTTTCCTTCTAAGACCTCTAGTTCATGTATTTTCCCTAATAGCGGGTTGATTCTCTGGAACCTAGGTTTGATATTTGAACTCTTCAACATATACAACAAATCTTCACGCATTGATATATGAGGTCGAAAATGCCACCTAGAGGACTGACAAGTCATATTTTGCCCTAAAACATTGGCCAAACTGCTGAAAACTGGGCCTCAAAGATGTATTTGGAAATTCAAATATGTGACACCTATGTATAAACCAAAAGAGGTGTTTGTATATTGGTCTGTGGTGAGAAAAAATATCTCTATTTTTTTTGTAATTCGTTTTGATTTGCCTGGGATCTGGATTTCAAAAACATGTGTCAAACAGGAAATTTTGAGATCTGAAAATTAGGTCTCAGATATGAACTTGATTCTCCAAATATGCAACACCTGTAGGAAAATGAGAGAGGTTATTGTTTTTTGACCTGTTAGGAACAAAAACCTCCAAGAGTTTTTCAAAATTATTCTTAAGTCGCTCAGAATCATCGTTTAAAAAAAATGACTTTTCATAGTAAAACACCCCTTTCGATGGCTTAGAGCGTCTTGAAATTTTGGTATTAGCTACCGAAAGTCTGCTTTCGGTGTCTTAGAGACCATTTTGAAACCATACTTAGCCACCAAAACCTGTGTTTTGAGTTTTTTGAGTGGGATTTCCCCCCAACACCTTTTTTCCTGCTTTCGGTGGTTAACGCCCTTCTTGCACTGTTCACTAAGCTACCGAAAGCAACACGTTTCGGTGGCTAATGAGTTGTTTGAAGTCTCACCTAAGCCACTGAAAGTTATTTCACCATTTACTCGCTCAGACTCGCTTTCAGTGGTTATCTTTCATCCTTTGTTAAACTACTAGCTGCCGAAACAAAGCCTTTCGGTGGCTAATGAGCTATTAAGAACCTTGCCTAAGCCACCGAAAGAAAAAACTTCCAATTTTTTCAACCATAGCACAAACAAAGACCTTCAATTTGTTAGTCATATTTAAATCTTTCATGACATGACTCGAATTCTTCATACTATCAAAATAAATTTATTTTGGGAGATAACATCTGGCTCCTACTTGGGGATGGGAACCTCCCTGTGAGATCCCAAGAACCCCAGACCAAAATGCCTTTCCTGAAAAAGAATAATTAAATCTATCTTCTAGTGTTCCATTGGGCATGGAGTCATTTTTCTTTTATAACCGATCCCCTGCAATCTTCCTGTAGCTCGCTTTGCTTATTCACGAAAACAACTAAAAATGACCTAGCTACTCATATTAAGAGTTTATTTCCCTATCTACTCCTACTCCTAATTATAATAAGTAGAGTCTTCTTATCATGTGACATCATGCTTCCAATGAAGCCAGGTCAGAAGCTGATCTGCTGAACTTATCCTTGATCTTGACCTGAAAAATAAATGAAACCCTAGCATGCAACAATGTAGTTTCGAAGGGTGACAGAACCAGCTATCATCTGACAAAAATATTTTGATATATGTGCTGCTCATAAGTTCTAGATAGCCAGCAACAGGGTCATAAAAGCCAACAAGAAATACCTTTTTATGATGTTGTTCCAACTTAATGAAATGCTGCTGCTGGCTGCTTTCAGTGATCACTACGTTAACTGTAGATTGCTCAACCTCTGTTTGGGAAGGATGAGTTATGCCCTGTTGTTCTGGACTTTTCAAATCATAATCTTCCTCTTCATATCTGTTGCATTCTTCCTTTGTTTGTAAATCAGAAAACTGAGGGCTCCCTTTAGTATTTGCTGCAGATCCAAATTTGTTACATGTTGTTCCTTCAATCTGCTCATTATCTTTCGGGTTTCCAAAGGGGACAATCTGATCTTCTTGACACCCTAAGTCAGCTGATGCATTTTGTACAAGGTCAAAAGCATCTATATTATGGTTAATGTTCTGAATATCATTAATATCTCGATCACAATGATAAGTGTCCCCTATTGCAGCATACTCTTCATAGCTATCATTAACCACAACATGCATATGTCTCTGATCATCTCTTTGCTGAAAAGTAGAACTAAAATAAATTCTGGAAGTGGACAAATCCTCACAAAACTTAAAATATTCTTCTCTATTTACCTTTTCATCCTCAGCATGCAACTTATATTCTTCACAACAATTATCAAATGCAAACTCATCTGAATAGTACCTTTTATAATGCTCAGTAAATGATTTGTGAAAATCCTTCAATGATGAAATACTGGAAGGAGGTAAAGAAAAATACCACTGACGTGCATCACCATATAATGAATACATGAACATCTTCATGCTGCTGATCTAATAGATCCATGCATTCATGAAACTTGAGGAGGTGTTCTGCAGGACTGTCTTCTTCCTCCTCTTTGAAGACATGTAGAAAATCTCCCCATACAGACATATCAGGTACTGGATGTGGGAAACCAGGAATGGAAGAGAAGTCAAGAGGTGCAAACCTCCAAGCCAAAAGAAAAGCAAATTCTTTTGACATCTTTATATTGTGGATTCGCCACTGAATTCGTCCTTCATGGAGTCACCAGGGATGAGATCTTCACAAGGAACAGTGCTTGAAGATGCCCAAACCCTAGAATTTTTCTGATGTATTTATAAATTCCTGAGAATTAAGTGTTTCAGTAGAAGAAATAATAGTAGAAATATTTCTTGAAATACCTGATGTAGCTTCCTATGTAGCATTACTGGTCTGCCTTAGTGAAGCCCTAACTCTTCTTAGAATATCTTCTGGATTTGAAACAGGTGTTGCTGGTGGCTCTTTAGGGTTTGCTCTGGTACTTGGTCTTCTTGAAGCCACCTTATTTCAATGGAGTTGCTAGATAGATGATTACAACCAAAATAATGTCCAAGCTTTGTCTATCATCAAAGCAAGGATCTATGTCATCTCCTATGGAAGCTGAGCTTCAGTCTCCTCTCCCTGGCAGCAATGCCAATTTGTTATCACTCCAGGAAACTCCTCTAAGTTGTAGCTCGAGGATTCCTGGTAACTTAAAATGTTTTTAGGATTTTCTAATATGGATCAAGTTAGGTGACCTATATAATCTTCCACTCTCAAGACATGCATGAAACTCACTCAATTACAAGGCTTTTAGTTACAACTGTTCAGAAGTTGACAATAAGGTGCAGGGATGGAGAACTCATCAGGCTGGCAGATTTACATACAAAACAGATGCATATAAATGGCTAAATCATGATAAGGATGGTACTTATAAATCAAATCACATTAACACACCAATAAGATGACAACTATTAGTTATTAATCAACATGAAAGTAACCTAAATGCACATTCAGGCATAAGTACAATAAAGACAGAGATGAAGGCTGAACAAATCATAACAAAAGAGCTTATATTCAAGAATGAGCAAAATGAGAAGCTGACAATAGTCTAGGCTTATAAATCCCCGAAGTCGAACCTTTTCAATAAAATAAGTCTTAGGCTTTATAGCCTTTACAAAAATACTCAGATCCTGAAAAATTGGATCCGATTTAATAAAAATAGACAAAATAATAGTTTTTTGCATAATTAGGTCAAAAAACCCTAATTTAACTACTAGTCTAACTAGATGTAGAATTCGTTCACTGTTTGAACCTTCTGATAACTAAATTAAGCACTGGAACTAACTGCCACTGGTCCTCTGCTCTTGCTAAGGTGTTGGTGAAGTAAATTCTTCATTTTTCTGTTGTAACCTGCCTTGTTAGGTCAACTTTTGCCCTAAAAATTTGGCCAAACTATTGAAAAATGGGGCTCAGAGATGCATTTGGTTATTCAAATCTATGACACCTGTGTATAAAATAAAATATTTTTTTGTATATTGGTTTTTTGTGAGCAAACACCTCTCTCCATTTTTGGAAATTCGTTTTCATCTTCCCGATATCTGTATTTCAAAAACATGTGTAAAACAGGGAAATTCTGAGATCCAAAAATTAGAGCTCAAAGATGGATTCCATTATCCCATTCTGCAATACCTGTAGGAAAAATGAGAGATTTTATTGTTCTCTAACATGTTGGGAACAAAAACCTTTGAGTGTTTTTCAAACTAATTCTCCATTCCCTCATAATCCCCATTTTAAAATGATTCCTTTTCACAGTAAAACGTCCCTTTCGGTGGCTTAGCAAAACTGAAGCACACCTTCCCTGTTTATTTCTTCAGCATTTTTTAGGTTTATATTTTTTCCCTGAGCTATCCATGTTCATCAAAAACTGGTACTACGTGTCAAAACTTAATATTCTACCTCTATTTGCTTTCGGTGGTTAAGAGGCTAAAACATTAGAATCGTTAGCTGCTGAAAGCGGGGCTTTTGGTGGCTAATGAATTGCTCCTGTGTTTGCCTAAGCCACTGAAAGCTCTGTTTTCTACAGAATTTTATTTATCCTTTAAATCATACTTTTACACTTTACTCCTGTCCTTCTGGTACTTTCTCAACTTGCATAAGATTTGGAATATCAACAATATCATGGGCTACCTTTGTATTTTGAAGGCTAATAGCTGCCTTTGCTAGGGTTTCCAGTGCAAGGTGTGTTCTAGGGCTTGAATCTTTCTTCTGCAGCATTGACCTTCTTATCATCCTATAGATCCTAGAGTTATCCTTCATCAATCTCAGATTTCTTCAACCTGTATAACAACAACATCGTGTTTTAGGGTTAGGGTTTGGATTTTCCTTCTAAGACCTCTAGTTCATGTATTTTCCCTAATAGCTGGTTGATTCTCTGGGACCTAGGTTTGATCTTTGAACTCTTCAACATCTACATCAAATCTTCATGCACATATAGATGAGGTCGAAAATGCCACCTGGAGGACTGACATGTCATCTTTTGCCCTAAAACTTTGGCTAAACTGCTGAAAACTAGGGATCAAAGATGGCTTTGGAACTTCAAATATGTGATACCTATGTAAAAACCAAAAGAGGTTTTTGTATATTGGTTTGTTTTGAGTAAACACCTCTCTCAGGTTTTAGGAATTCACTTTAATTTGCTTGGGATCTGGATTTCAAAAACATGTTTCAAACAGGAAATTCTGAGATCCAAAACTTAGGTCTTAGAGATGAATTTGATTCTCCCAATATGCAACACCTGTAGGAAAAATGAGAGAGGTTATTGTTCTTTAACCTACTAGGAATAAAAACCTTTGAGTATTTTTCAAAATTATTCTTGAGTTGCTCAGAATCATCATTTAAAAAAATGACTTTTCATAGTAAAACGCCCCTTTCAGTGGCTTCGAGCGTCTTGAAATTTCGGTCTTAGCTACCGAAAGTCTGATTTTGGTGGCTTAGAGACCATTTTGAAACCACACTTAGGCACTGAAACCTATGTTTTTATTTTTTTGAGCAAGCTTTTCTCCCAATTCCTTTTTGCCTGCTTTCGGTGGTTAACACCCTTCTTGCACTGTTCACTAAGCTGCCGAAAGCAACACTTTTCAGTGTCTAATGAGTTGTTTGAATTCTCACCTAAGCCATTGAAAGTGCTTTCACCATTTACTCACTCGGACCTGCTTTCGGTGGTTATCTTTCATCCTATGTTAAACTGTTAGCTGCCGAAACAAAGCCTTTCGGTGGCTAATGAGCTATTAAGAACCCTGCCTAAGCCACCAAAAGCTAAAACTTCCAATTTTTTCAACCATAGCACAAATAAAGACCTTCAATTTGTTAGTCATCTTTAAATATTTCATGAGATGACTCGAATTCTTCATACTATCAAAATAAATTTATTTTGGGAGATAACAGGGACTTATGCCCATAAGTGTCAGGTCAAAAACTTTGGATATTACATCCCTCCCTGCTTAGAACAACACCGTCCCTGGTGTTCTAGGGACTAGGAATGAAATCATTAAATAAGGTAGGGTAAGTCTCTCTCATGGTGGCTTCATTCTCCCAAGTATCCTCATCGGTCTCAAAGTGCTTCCATTGCACTTTCTGCTGGACTATGGTGCACTCCCTAAGCTACACCTCCCTCTTGTCCAGTATATGAAGGGGTTCAGGTACAAACTCCCCTTAAGGTTCCACTAGTAACAAGGACCAATCAATCACATGTTTAGTATCATATACATATTTCTTCAATAAGGATGCGTTGAAAAAATTATGAACTCTTATGTGAGTAGGTAAATCTAGTTCATATGCCACTGGCCCTATCTTGGCTGGTATCTCAAAGGGTCCACAAAATCCTTGTGCCAACTTTTCGCACCTCCCCAAGCTCAATGAGCTTCTCTTTGCTTTTACTTTTAAGTAAACATGGTTGCCTATCTGATAATATTTATATTTTCTTTTTTTATCCACATAAATCTTTTGGTGGTGTTGTGCTTCTTTAAGGTTTTGTTGGACCTTGGTGACCAATTGTTCCAAGTCCTTTAGTAAGTCGGGCCCTAGCATGAGCTGGTCTAGCGGGCTGTCCGAAGTAACCGGTGTTCTACACTTCCGTCCATACAGTACCTCGAAGGGACTCATATTGGTGGAGATATGGTATCCATTGTTATATGCAAACTCTGCAAGATATAGGTAATCATCCCACTTTGTGGGGTTGTTCATCACATAAATCCTCAGCATGTCTCCTAAAATCTGGTTTACCCATTCTGTCTTCCCGTCTGTTTGCAGGTGGTAAGTAGTACTAAAGTTTAACTACGTCTGTAATCTAGAGAATAAGGATCTCCAAAATTTCCTGGTAAACTTTGTATCTCGATCTGATATGATTGCCTTGGGTATCTCGTGCAATATGAATATCTCCTTTAAGAAGATGTCGGCAATGTGAACTGCCTTGTAGGTCGAATTCACTGGAATGAAGTGTGCTGCTTTTGAAAAATTGTCAACTACTACAAAGATAGAGTCATTTTTCTTCTTACTCTATGGTAGACCCATAATAAAATCCATACTAATGACCTCCCACTTCCATTCCAGAATGGGTAATGGCTGCAACAATCCTGAAGGATGTTGGTGCTCAGCTTTGACCAACTGACATTCCTAACATTCCGCGATAAACAACGCTATGTCGGCCTTTAACTTAGGCCAGAAAAAAAGTGTTTCTTTACTGCGGATATCATATTTTGATATCCAAGATGACCCAAGTAGGGTGTCTGATGAAATTCCGAGAGGATGTTGAACCTGATGTCCCCTCCTTCTGGAACATACAATCTTTCTTTGGACCAAAACAGTCAGTTTCGTCTACCTTGCACTCTTTTTGTTGCTGAAACAACCTGTTCTCTTGGACCTTCTTGAGTATTTTAACATAGAAAGGGTCAACTCTGTTGGCCATTCTAATCCTCTTATGGACTCCGAATCGGTTTGAATTCAAGTCACCTCATATAACATATGAGCCTGCCGACTTAAAGCATCAAAAATTTTATTCACCTTTACCTTTATATGCTTTTACTTGAAATCGTACTCGCTAAGGAAAGACAACCATCTGGCCTGCTTGGCATTTAGATTTGGTTGCTCAAATAAATACTTTAGACTCATATTTTCTGTCTTCAGAAGGAATTTATTCCCCATGAGGTAGTGCCTCCACATCTTCAAGGCATGGATGATTGCTGCTAACTCAAGATCATTGGTGGGGTAGTTTTGTTCATGTTCCTTTAAATTCCATGATTCATAACAGATTATACAATCATTATGCAAGAGGACTCCTCTGAGCCCTTCCTTGCTTGCATCCGTGCAAACAATGAAATCCCCATTGGGATCTGTAATTTGTAGTATTGGTGCATTCGTCAAAATATGTTTAAGCTTCTGAAAAATTTCCTCGCACTTGGTCGTCCATAATAACTTGTTGGCCTTATTTTGCAAATCGGTCATGGGACAAGCTATCCTTGAAAATTTCTCATTGAACTTTCGTTAGTAACCATCTAATCCCAGAAAGGACCTAATGTCTGTGACAATAGTAGGGGTAGGCCATTCCTCTATGGATTTAATCTTTTCTGTATCAACGACTATCCCCTTCTCAGAGATGATGTGGCCCAAGTACTGTATCTATGGTTTGTAAAAATCACATTTACTAAACTTGGCATAGAGCTGGTGTTCTTGTAACTCATGTAGTACTATGTGAAGATGCTCCTCGTGTTCCTATTTACTCTTAGATTAAACTAGGATGTCATCTATAAGGACCAATATAAATTTATCCAGGTATTTACTAAAGATATTGTTCATCATACACATAAAGTTCGTGAGTGCATTGGTCAACCCGAATTGCATTACTACAAACTCGTAGTGGTTGTATCTCGCATGAAAAGAGGTTTTATGAATATCCTCATTGCAGAACTATACCTGATGGTATCTAGACTGCAGGTTGATCTTTGAAAAGACCTTGGCTCCTCCTACTTGATCGAAAAAGTCATCGATCCTAAGAAGTGGGTATCGGTTCTTGATGGTCATTTTGTTAAATTGGTAGTAATCGATGCACATCCGCATCGTACCATCCTTCTTCTTTACGAAAAGTATCGGTGCTCCCCAAGGGGACACACTGGGTCAAATATATCCCTTGTAAATCAACTCTTGTAATTGCAACTTGAGCTCCACCAACTCTAGTGAGCTCATGCAGTAAGGGACTTTTGAAGTCGGAATTGACCCTGGTGTCAGTTCTATGGAAAAATCTAAGTCTCGTTTCAGTGGTAATCCTAGTATATCCTTAGGAAATACATCTATAAAGTATATGAGAACTGGGAAATCCTCGATGTGATGTTCTCTTTCTGCTTCTATGTCCTGGATGTTCACTGCAAATAGTTTG
The DNA here is from genome assembly GCA_001517045.1 of Pseudotsuga menziesii. Classification (NCBI taxonomy): domain Eukaryota; kingdom Viridiplantae; phylum Streptophyta; class Pinopsida; order Pinales; family Pinaceae; genus Pseudotsuga; species Pseudotsuga menziesii. The sequence goes on along the minus strand of LPNX010102432.1, from coordinate 236,631 downwards.
CATCCTTTTTTAATGCACTTAATGAATCTTTACCTGATTCCCTTCGTTATCTATACACAAGATTGACTTGTGTAAACAATCGAGCATAACATGGTGTTGTTCCAACCATTCCATGCCGATAAGTATATCATATGATCCTAAGGGTAGAATGTTCATATTTATCCTAGCAGGGAAACCATTCAGGTTTACCTCACAATCTCTAACTATTTCAAAAACCTTTCATTTCGTACCCATGGATAATTTCACCAACCATGGTTTCTCATGTTTAACTATGCCTAGTTTACATGTTTCCACAATTTGAGGTGATACATAACTTCAACAAGCACTAGGATCAATCGAAACTGAAATAGAAGTGTTTGATGACCTTCTATCTCAACCATAGTAGCCTGATGATGTTCCTGGTTTCCATCCAAGGATGCATAAATCCTTAGTGTTCCAGCTATGTCCTCTATTGTTGTTTCTTCTCATAAATTTTGCAAGACATCATTGGTCTTGTTCTTACAGTCTTGGGAATAATGGGTCCCTTGGAATTTCTAGCATTTGATTTGCAGCGGGGAAACATTGGCTCCCCCATTTGTTGTCAGTTTGTTTGCATTTGGTGCTGGTATATATGACTTTGTTCCTATCTGGTTGAAGTTATTATTGGTTGGAATACTATTGTTCTATTTTCTGTAATGCGGTGGGTTGAAACCTGGTTTGTAGTTGTCCGAGAAGGTCGTAGACTTGTCTATACTTTTGTTGATGTTTTCTTTCCTTAACTATCCATGCTCATAGTAGAGCCTATATTTGTGTAGGGTGGTGTCCAAGGTTATAGGAATTTCAAATTCAATTCTCTCTCAAAAATTGGGAGGAAGACATCGTAAAAATTGTTGTATTTTCACTTTCTCTTCCTTTATGTATGGCACATAATGTAACAAATCCAAAAATATGTTAATAAAAGAATCCATGGTCATGGAACCCATCCTTAACTCATGAAATTATTTCACCTTCTTGTTGAAGAGAATTTCAGACATGTATTTCTCCTGAAATATTCTGTGAAATTTACTTCATCGTATTTCTTTTACCTAATCTTTCTTGGTATGCTTTAAGTCTCTCCACCATCTAGCTGTTTTTCCATTTAAATTATAGATTTCTAGACAGACTTTCATCTCACTAGAGTAGTTATGTACTCATAAGTATTTTCTCATACCTAAAATCCATTCTTCATCTTTCTCCCTGGTGTTCATCTCTCCTTCATAGGTTTGGGATCTTATCTTTTTGAACTCTCCATGGAGGTTGTCATCATTCATTTATTTCTTTCTGCAAGGAGAAAGGAAATTATCACTAGAAAAACTATGATAATCTCTTTCTGAAGGTTCAGGGGTTTGTTATTCTTTTCCTTCTTCCTTTGGGATGCCGGTACGTTTATGATAAAACTCTTTCTTGAACTTGTTGGTTGAATGAGTGGGTTGTCCATGCAGGCTTCTTCTCGTCATGTTCCATAGTAAATATTTATTAATTGCTTGCTGCTCTTTTATTTCATTCATATTATCATCCTTGAAACTATGTAAGTCTTCTTGCAAACTTTGTATATCTTTCTGTATATCAGAATTTAATTCAACCACCAGTTCTTGTTCCCATGTGGGGTTATTGAGTTTTCCTTGCCAGTTGTTGTCTTCTTCCGTGTTCATGATCTGACCAGTTCTTTGAATTCTGCAATGTAAAATTTTTAATAACAAGAAATTTTCTGTTAGTTAACAAAATTTCAAAAACATAATTAATTTTTTCCAACGAATGTTTGGCACGCCCATTAGGTCTCTTAGTGTTGGAACTGGTCTATGATACCACTTGTAATATCCACAAAATTTGAATTTTTTTTTTGTAGGCTAGTTAAATACTACCTATCATGGACATTAATTTATCTTTTACAGAATATGTCTATCATTGTTTACTATATCTAAGTGTCGTAAGCTGCCTTTCCCTTTCTATGTATTTTCCTATGTAATGCTGATGTGTTTATGCACTATGTTATGTTACTTGAATTTGTTATGTGATTACCCTTCTAGTGTTTACTATTAACATATATTTGCATATGATGGTTCATTTATGTCATACTTCCTATTTATCTGTATTGTACTTCATTTATAGTTTTATTTATTAAAAGTTTTGAGTTGCCTTTAGCTGTTAGGGGTTTGTATCCCTTGAGGGACCGCTCAGAGAGGTTAAAAGGTTCCTCCTGCCTATACAGGGTTTACTTAGTTCATTGCGAACTACTGTAGACTTCCTATTTTGTGCAGGTTATCTTGTGGACATAATATATCTATGACAATGAAAAGTAACAACATCATATATCATGATAACTATGCTACAGTATCCTATTCATACTGAGGATAAGAGGACTAAAGTATTGACCTAGCGGTGCTTACGTTATACATTTATGCAGAGTTAACAGTGTGGGGTTTAAATCATTACGGTTGTCATTATTGTTATGCTTAAGGTTATACAACCTTATCCATTTGATATTCAGTTTATAACATGTAATTTTTAAGGCATAAAGCCTAGGGTTTAAGTCTTGATTTATATGTCATGGAAAACATTGTGATAAGTTCTTGGAAAAACTATGGGTTATGTATAAAAGTTTTATGGCATACTTCATATGCCATAAAACTATGGCTTGATGTTGCAATGGAGAGGTTAGATAGGGTTCTTGTGCTTAGGTGGTGGACGATTCGAAAAAGTCATGGTCTTAACTATGGAAAAGTTCCAGATGGATTTCGTGGATGATGGAGGACAGGGTGGCGCATTCATGGCTCCTTGGAAAATGGGGGAAACAAGCCTCATACCCTAGTCTGGTTGGGGATGTGATTCATTTGGCTCTTCTTCTAGTTGTCTATGGGTTTTGGATATTGGGTGTTCATGCTGCATGGAGCACCAGACTCCTCTTGCACTGATAGGTATGCTCTAAACAAGGTTTTGCAACATTGTTTTGGTTGTCTGCTTCTGTTGAGGTTTAGCATACTCCTCATGTATCTACGTGGTTGGTTTTGCAGGTGAAAGGGATGATGAAAATCATGGCTTTACGATGGCTCTTTGGATTGTCTGCGCAACCGTTTAAGTGGGTAAACCCTGTGAAAAAGCATAGGCCTTTACCTATGCACATATGTGTGAAAGAGTGTTGCACTCTGGTTTGGGAGAGATTATCTCTATGTAATTTTGGTTAATAGAATTTGATAGTTGGTTTGGGTCCTTTGTAAGGTTTTAGCATCTAAGAGATGTGACTGTATTTATCTTAGTCTATGAATTCTTTAAGTGTAAATACCTTGGGTGAGTCGTGTCTATCCCAAAGAAGACTCGACTCTGTCAATAAATTTTGGTTTGTGTTTCAATCATATGGTTTGACGTTTTAATCGAAGAGTTCTGTGTTTTATTAAAATGATGTGAATTCTTTGGCATTACAGTACCATTTCTTGCAATGGCACTATGTAAATCATGCCTGTGTTAATTTACTGTTTATGCATTGTATTTGTGGATTGTATGGATTGCTATTGTGGTTGGGGTTTCTTATTATGACCATTATCTTGGCATACTGCCTGCACATACGGTTTCTATGTTTTATTAAGGTTGTGATTGTATATGCATTGACAGTAGGGTTTAATTATCCTTCTTGGCATTATATTTGTTGGATATGATTTAATGTTTATTATGGGCAGGGGTCTCACCTCACTACCATGAGCCTAGCTCGACCTTTGGGTGAATAGACAACATGCACATTTTGTTTTCGTGTTTATCTAAATATGTGAGTCTGTAGATATGTATAAGGTTGGGATTTATAGTAGTGATATTTGGAAGTTGTGACTCATCCCTTTGAGAATATGCAACTGATGAATATAGTGCTTGAATTATTTCTCTGTATATTTGGTTCTGCTAGCATATCTCATATTTAGTTTTAACTATAGGTTTATGTTGAAACTTTTTTGGGTGGCCTGTAATGCAAACCCTTCACTGTGTGGGGTACAGTGTTAATATGTTGGTGTTTATTATTGATACCGATAGGAATCGATCCTAGGTTGTCCTAATGCTTGGACTGTGTTAACACATTGTTATGTTTTTGTTTTGGCAAAGATGTCGACAGGATTCGATCCTGGGTTTTTAAATGGATTATGTTGGTTAATAAATTGGTTTATATTATGTATATATTTGGTTCTTGGTTTTTTATCAGAATAGTTGAGATAATTGTAATGATATTTATGCCTACGGCCAAACCTTAACAGGTTTCAATGGTTGGTTTTTATGTAGAGGTTTTTATAATGGAAAATGTATGGGGTTTGTTAAGACTTATCATCGTTATGTTTTATTATAGGATTAGTATTTCAACTATGTTTAAGTCTATGAACTGTGTTTATGATATAGTTGTTTATAATGGATTTGTTAGATGAAATAGTAATAAGCATGCTGAAAATATGAAATCTTCCAACAGTGGAAATGTAGAGTTGGATTTTAATATAGATAGTTTCATTTCTATGTATTTATTTAGTTCCTTTTGGTTGATAGCTTATTAGTTGATTTTAATATGATCTAATCCTAGTTTGAAGTTCTTCCACTTAGATATTTGACCTATGGTCTATGGGTTTTATAAATTTGTTTATCTGTATGTAAAATTTGTTTTACTTTTGTAGCTAAGTTTTGACCACTAAACAAAAATCTAGTTATCTTAACAAATATAGAGTTTTAAGCCTAAGATAAATGCTGTTAGAAATTTACATAATTACAGAGAAGATGAATTTAAAATATGAATGATACAAGAGTAATGCAAAAATAATAGAAACCATATTTTCCCTATGGTTTTGAAAACTGATAAAAGCATATGTGACATCTAAATCAATAGTAAGAAATATAATCTATATTTTCCTAACTAGGAAATCATGGTTAAGAAAACAAAACAATCATGTAGCATAATATTTATTTCTAGGGTTTGTATGAACATGTAAACTAAATAAACCTAGCTTCTCTTTAAGGTTATGTAAACAAAATAACCTAGCTACAATAGGCATATAATACACATATTTTCATTCCAGATTTTAATACCTTCATTTAGTAAGGAAAATGTATGAACTGCAATGAAGATAAAGAAACCTCATACCTACAATTTGAAGCTATTTTAATGGCTGGAAACCATGCACACTCAAAAACATAGAAGTAACAAGGACATAGACAGTTCTGACCTCTCTTCAACTAATCGAATAACTTGGGAACTACCACGTTCCACCCAAACATGACCCAGAACCATTCCTGGTTTCAATATGGATCCCCCCGAGCTGGTTCCAACATGAAAGTAGCTTAGAGATCATAATGTAAGGCTTCCCTATCTGGGATAACAGGTTCTATACTAGTTGGATTTTCCTCTTGGGAAAAATGCTCTCCAAGAACTCTCTTGAGAATAATAATCAGGTAGCATAGATGGAAAATCAAAAGACTCCCCAACCTCTCTTTGGCCTGGGTCTTTATAGACATACTTTAGGAAAAGGGGAAGTTAAATCAAGAACCATATGTTTTCTGGAAATAACCCTTTTTATTTAATTTAGGTGAATTTAATATTTATTTAATTTAACTTAGGAACTCTTTGACTAGTTCCTAATTTGACTCTTTTAGGTATTTAATATTTAATTAATATTAGTAATAAATAATAATACATAGATCCTTTCATTATTATTCATAGTTACTAGTATTAATATATATGCTTACTCTTTTATTCACACAATATATAAACTATATATATACATATATCATTGTTAACATTTTTACTTTAGCTATCATATGGCATGATCACTAATCACATGATACTTTTCTTTTCATCTTATAGTCACTTATTTGTTAAGGCCTTCGGGTAGGGGTTAGGTCAACTAGGTTAGGAATCTCTAAACCTCCTTGCATGTTGGATTACCTCGTATAACATGGTAGTTCTTCAGTACTTGATGAGATACAAAAGTTTGAAATTTCATTTAATCACTTAAAAATAAGTAAGATGAGATCAATGTTTTATCAGTGTCATTTCACTCAACATATTATTTTTTCAGTAACTCCTAGTGTTTACTCAGATCCTATACTCAACATTAAGAACGAAGAGTTACAACTTAGTGCAATTTCAGAGCTCGTCGCTCAACACTAATTCTATGATGTATTTGTAGGATACACCTAGGGATACAATGACCAAGAATCCGATGTTCCAGAGATTTTTCTCAACATCAAATTGCAATGCTCTGAGGATTATGCCTAACAATTCCAATTCTTATCTTTTCATGTGCTTTAGAGCTTCATGCTCAACACAAAGATTTCATAACTCATGTACTCCAGAGCCTCTCACTGAACACAAACATCAAATGCTCATGTGCTCTAGAGTCTCTTTCTCAACACAAACATCTCATCAATTATGTGCTTCAGGGTCCATGCCCAACACATGAAATCATATACATAAAACATATGCATTTGGATTATGCCCAATATATCAAACAAATCATCATTCTCATGTGTAGTGGGGTCTTATTCCCAATATATAAAATAAAACATCAAAGAAACATCACATGCAATGGGACTTATGCCCATAAGTGTCAGGTAAAAAATTTGGGATATTATAGTGCCGCAGACAGAATGGGCACCTTAGGTGGATGTTACTGTCTGGGACCCACCATCATCTCATGGTTTAGTAAGAAACTGTCCATTTTTTCTCTCAGAACGGCTAAAGTAGAGTACATAGTAGCTTGCTCCACTATTTGAGAGGCCATATGGATTCGAAAGCTGATATCAAGTCTATTTGTGTTTGTCACCCTATATGCTAATAAATTACAACTAACATACATAATGCTCAATATGAATTGTCAACCAAGGGAAGTATTTTATGTTTCAAAGATAATTAGCACAATCTACGCATAAACACTTATGTAGCTGAATGAATGAATGAAAGCTTGATTGTCCTACCTATCTGGTAAGTCAAACTCTTCTCATGGCTAAAGCTAACCTAATTTTTCCATCTAAGAATTCAGAAATGCATTTACCCTCCTACAATCATTACTCTAACAATTACTGATCTAGAAATAATTAAGTTAGATGTACTCTTGCAGAAAGTAAACTATGAAAGTATCAAACTACCAGGACTAAGCTAAGATCTGTTTAAATCATCTAGGATGCAAATCATAAATAATAGTAAAGAATCACACCACTTGCAATAATAATATGACTAGTTCAATCAATTCCAAGAAATACAAGTAACATAAATAAATTAGAGACAATATTGACTATAACAGCTAATTGCCACAATATGCATAAAGAGAAACTATCCTACACAGTCGACTGCCACACCACACAGTTGTAGCTAATTGGAATCTAATCATTAACTATCAAAGGAAAATACCATTATCAATCCTCACTGTTGTTGCTAACTGTAAAATGCATCTACTGTAATTCCACACCGCATTACAAAAAAAAAGAATCTAATTAAATCAACAATCTCTGTGGGAAGGTGGGCCCACCCTTCAAACAGAGACGCCATGGACTAACACGAATTAAAACACAAGGATATGAAGAATATGCTCCTTGTGTTAAAAATGGTATTTCAAAGTTACAACTTACATAGTATGATAGCAATTAACCAACCCCAGGCTCAAATCGCCTTCTTGTATTTATACATGAATAACACAAATTCAGATCCACTAATATCGAGTAGCCATGAAGATCTACAATCTTCAAGCTACCCTGTTACAATAAGGAAGTTACTACCGTGAATGGAATTGAATGACGATATGGAATATAGGGAGTATTTTTAATCTGTCTTTTACTGGATCAAATGAATCAATTAGATGATAAATGCTCTGTCTGTTGCCGTGATGCCCTAGGTAGTGTAGCTTTGTTGCAGTTGAATTGTGTTGCAGCTACCATGTGGAGAGATGATCGCACCATTTCCATTCATCATATGGAACTGGGTCTGAGGAGTAACTTACTAGTACCAAATATCCCTTTCTTCTCCAGGCTAAGAAGGCTGCTACACCTGTGTCCCTCAAGGCTTGGAACTATCTTTATAAAATCAATACATATTAGTACAATTCAAAATATAGAGTTCTAACCATAAAAATCTTAGGCATTAATAGAATAAGACAATAATAAATCACACATGTAAGGATTTAGGCTCAACTTGAGTAAAAACATCTATCTCATGTATGAAAATGAAGTAGGACAAGGAAAAGAGATATAATTGGTGTGTTAAAAAGGGGCTATTCCAGGACCCAACATCTCCCCCCAACTATCCTGTTGCATGTCCTCATGCAACCACTTCCAATATTCTAAGTCTAACTCTGGACCTCATTCGTGGAGAGAGGAAAAATTGAAGGAACTTTCAGGTAGTTCACCCCCATCTAGATATCCATTACAGTTAGCCAAATATATCCAACACTTCCTCTCCTCTGCATTAGTCAGTGTATAATCATCCCTGTATGGCTTTGTTGGCCACCACATAAGTGTAAACTTGTATCTGATTCCCATCCAGTGAGGTCCACACTTCTTCATGCAATCAACATATCCTTCCACCCTAGGGAGAGCTTGTTTAAAATTTCTGAAACAATAAGGGTCCCTTTTCTTTAAAGCTGAATAAGAAGTTTTCCACCTATGCTTGCTTCTTTCCAGGGAAATATGCTACTATTTGGAGATTTGATTAACATAGGTGGAAATAACCTTTTCTTTTAGTTCCATCAGCTGCTGAGTTTTCATGGGATATGCGAGCCTCCTTTCATGGAACGTAAGGAGAACTCAAGGAGATTGAGTTTCACTCCTAATCCACATATTGGAGCTAGCCTCATTCTGAGAGATTGTATGAAAATAATTTTCCCATTGTACGTTATTATTAACAAAAGAAGCAAAGGCTCTCAACTGAACATATCCCAAGTAAGGAACAATGTTAGAGTGAAGGTCCTTGGGACAAGCCATCTCATGCAAATAGAGTTCACACAACAGATTATGTTCAGTTAAACTACTCTCCACAAAGGTCCCCAAGAACTGAGTAGAAGGGGTCAACTGATAAGGTCTTCCCTCCTTTAGGGATTTTAATTTAAACTCGGTCAATTATTCATACAAGAACACCAGATATGAGGGAGATGGAGCTTTAAAGTTCATTAGTTCCACAGAGAGAGCGTACATTTAATCTTTTTCTTTCTACATGGATTTGAATTTCTTCAATTCCTTCAATTCTTTTTGCACCTCCTCCCACTAAAACCTTTGAAAAGTTAACTCCTCTGCCCATTTATACCTTAATTATTTGATAGTCCTTCTGTATTAAAAAAGGGGAACCATCCCTTCCCAACATCGATTAACATGATCTTTCCACTTCTTCACTTCCATAAACAACAGTGAGAGCTCTGCATCTTCCTCATCATCAAAGTATGAATTAACAATTTCTTGAAAATTTTGCATCCCTACCTTATAACCAAAAGTCTCATCCTTCTCACCTTGTATTCACAGTGTAACAGATTCCTCTTTCATCAATGTTGGAGTGGCCTCTGTGTGTGTAGCTGCTTCAGGAAACAATTTTGGGAATGTTGGTTCTTGTGTGACAACATCCTCTTCCATCAGTGTTGTAGTGGCCTCTGTCTGTGTGGCTGCTTCAGCAAACAATTTTGGGAATGCTAGTTCTTGGGTGACAAAATCCTTCTTCTGAATCCCATCCCTAGTAACTTCAGTCTATGTTGCACTCTTGACAGATAATTTTGGGGATACTGGTTCTAGTGTAACAACATCCTCCTTCTATAATTCAACCGTGGAAACTTCAGTTTGAGTTGCATCTTCAGTAAAAATTTGTAAGGATGTTGGTTCTTGTGTGACAACATAATTTTCTTATGTCTCAATCTTAACATCTTTTGTTTGAGTTGTAGTTTCAACAAGCAATTTTAAGGAAGTTGGTTCTTGTGTAATAGCCTCCTGGTTTTCAAATTATTTAGACTGCTGAGGTTGCTCTTGAGTTACTTCGATTTCTCCTGAAAAATGAGACCAATCCAAGAATACTTCAGTATCCATAGATGGATGGGATTGCATTTGTTTATCTTCTCCTAGTTATAGGTCATGGATTATGTCAAATTCTAGCTCATTTTCATCACTTGGCTCTACTGAAAATACTTATTTTTCTTCTTTCTTTGCATGTGCAGGTTCTTGTGCAACAAATTTCCGCACTATGACTTTATATCCTTCCTGGTTGAATATTTCCCCACAATCGGGGCATACCATTTTTTCCTGTCCTTCACCTTCCTCAACAAGAGGTGAATTCTCCAACTGATCGGCAACCTCCACCAAAGTATTCAATCTTTTTTCTACCTGCTTCTTGCATGTTTCTTTCCAATTCTCCAATTCCTTCCAAAGCATTTGTACTTCCTCTTTTAGCAGGTCATTTTCATACAAAAGAATCTCAATTTGAGGTTCTTCTGTAGCAAGATCTTGGGGAGTGGCAGTTGTCCGAGGTGTCACAATGGTAAATTCGATATTTGATTCAATGTTTTCCCACTTTACCCATGCTGCTTATGCTACTATAACATACCTATTTCTTCTTCTTTTCACCAGCCTAGATGACTAACCTTCTCCTTTGGATATTCTCCTTCTTCGGTGTGGAATAGGGGTTTCGAATTCTGAGACTGGTATAAAAGGATTATTCCCCAATCCATCATCTTCCCTTGTTTCTGCCACCACAATTTCTTCTTCAATTAAAGTTCCGCCCAACTCAGGGGAAGATTCAATGTTAAAAAATCTCCACATCCTCTTCTACCATTGTATATTCCACAACTGCATCTTCCACTATCGCAGCATCTAATGCTGCTCCAGTCTCAGCTTCTGCTGCTAAATATTCCATAATAAATATTCCCTCTACAGGGTTTACTGATGTTGCAAACTCCTCCAAATATTCCTCCTGATCATTCTGATTCTGGTCTGCCACTGTCTCATCCTCCCCCCCAACTGAACTTGAGGGACTCTGGTCCTCCTCTTCTACTTCAACACCCCCAAACTATGCATGTGCCCTATCCTCCTCTACTATTTCAACACCCCTCAATTGTGCAGGTTCCTAAATTATCCCAAGCTGAACAAGAAATTGTGCCCATGTTTGGTTCTGTTGTGCTAATGCCCTTAAGATGAGTAATTTAATTAGGCCATGGAGGGTAAGAGAAGCAACTAGGTGTTGGTTTGTTCTCACAAACCCCGCCATGTAATGTATGGTTTTTCAACAAGTAAAATGACATATTGAGTAGATTACCGTGGGGTAGATGAGACAATAAAGAAAATTCAGAGAAGTAGACAGTTTGGTCCCTACCTTCACAGGTGATATATTTCTTCAAGAATATTACCACTTGATTCCAAGGAAGGGGCAATGATTCTAGTGCTATCACATGACCTCCTCGTCAAACATGTTCACCGTTTGTAATAAAATCCTATACTGTAGTCGCACTCTATGCTTTTCATCCAAACCAACTCCTTCCTACTTGAGGAAAACCAATAACATATGCCACAATTGCTTATGTCACATCTGTGCGCACACCCCTGACCTCTGAATGGGTGTCTGTCAAATTAAGGATGAACTGTAAAGTTTTTTCTATGTGAAAACAATTTAGGCATTGAAAATACTCGGTCCATCCAGTTGCTTCAAAAATTGAAAAAACCTTTGCGTTCTTACGAAGGCCCCCCATGTTCACAGGATCATGTCTGGCTGGTCTACCCATATCACTTTTCCTTCGTAGTTCTCATAGTGAATGGGCATGGATGATGCAGAGGAATTAGAAGAACATGTTGCGCAATTGATTTAGCTTGAAGAATATTGTTTCATCGCAAGCTTCTAGAAACAGGTTGCGAAGGATCGACAGAAGGCATGGCATGATTGCCATATTAAGCAAAAATAGTTTGCGATAGGAGATTTGGTGTTGGCATATGACAGTAAGTTCATCAAGCATTCAGGTAAGTTACAAATGCACTTGTTAGGTCCCTATCTTGTTCAGTCCATTACATGTGGCGGTGCAGTTCAGTTACAACAATTAGATGGCGCAATGTTACCGAAGCTCATTAACGGGAGTCGCTTGAAGCCCTATAGAACGGGGCCGGCGATGCACACCACTTGAGGTTTTAGTTCAGCACAGCAAGGCGAGCCCCAAGGAAGAGGCTACGCAAGGTTAAAATTGTTAGCGGTAATCGGTTGACCATTTGCAACAGTTACAGGGCTGTGGGGTGGTCGGATCAAGTAATAAATGTAGGTAGTTAAACCAGTTGGCTGGTAACGCTTGTTGAAGCGACCTGCATTAATGGGTGACCCGATCATCAGAAGAATAAGATCATTGATGGATTTGGCATTATTAATATCTGATTTAGCAATAATGGTGAAGTTATATTTGACAATGATGAATTTGGATTGGAAGTGACTATAAAACACCGCACGGGTTGCGTAGGATGGCATTCGTTAGTTGCGCGAGCATAATTAACGAGTGAATTATGTGTAGAGTGTTGAGTGAAGTGCAGTTCAAGATATTGAGTATATTTTCAGGTTTTGAGGGGTAAGGGATGCTGAGCGGCCTTGACGCTATAGAAATTTTCAGTGAGTACGAGTCCCCCGTTCGGCCCACGGCTGTGGAAGAAGAAATCATGAGTATTCCAGTGGGTTCATTGTCCAAAGCAGAAGCGGCAGACTTAGAGACCCAGTCCTACACCACCCAAAAAGAGGCAAACTCCACATCTGTGAGAATGCGGGGAGAAGGAACTGCATAGACTGGGCCATCGATCTTGGGAGCTGTTGAGTCCATGACACCTCTGGGTGTGTCGGTTCATGATAGTTTGGGATATGTCGCTCCTACACATCCAGGAGCCAAGCCACGACAGTCGTCAAAGAATCAGAAGTACCCACCCAAGTTACCAGCGCTGTCGGAAGGGATGACGTGCTCAGTCGATATCATCCCTGCATTGAACAGGCTCAAGTTCGAAGATCATGACCTTCTCTTACTTAAAGATGTTTGGGACGAGCCATATGAATCCATCCCCATGACACCTGGTGCCCCCATTCAGCGGATTCCGAAACCATGGGCCAGTGGGTTCGACAAGTCTGAGTTGTTGGGGCTCATCAATATGCCCCATCTTGGCCGCTTGAATGAACCACATGTGTGTGTGAAGAAACTATTGGCATGCTTCCATGGAGGGATGCTTTGGATGACTATGCCGATCCCTGTCACAATCAAATTGATTGCAAGCATTACTAGTTTTCCAAACGCTGGGGAGGACCCAACGCAGTATCTTCGCGGGAGAGATACGGACAAGAAACTTTCCAAGCAGCTGAAGGGGCACTTTGGTTTACAACGTGATGGTTGCGCTTATCACATTGACAACATTAACTCATAGGTGGTGCGCATTGGCGCAAGAATTATGTCCAGCAAGGTTGTACACGACAATTGACCAGTCCAATGCAATTCAGGTGTTGTCTCCTGTGCCAAAAAATGTGCTAAGGGGGTACAAATTAATTGGTCTCTATTTTTGTTATATCAGTCGCTAGAAGATGCACTTGCTGCTCAAACTGGGTGACCCTTTTCCTATAGTTGGCTATTGATTCATATCACTCTCATTGCTTGGATGGAAGCTGAAGACTACCAACCAATTGCGGTTGAGGTAGTCAAGGTTTGCCACAGTTCTCGCTATCAGAACGTATGGTGGGTCGAAGAGCCTAGTCGACAAGCAGACTGTGCCATTCATTTCTGGGTCTATTGGGAAGCGTTGCAAGCTGCCGTCGTTGGCGTTCCTAGAGTTTATCCCTATGCTGTGGCCAAGTATAAGTGGATCCTTCAGTTTGCTATTGGACCCCACTCCATTCATATTCAGGCCAGGCAAGACCTTGATTGGCAGTGGATACCATTTCCTTATAAAGTCACCATGGAATATTTGGATACTATTGTACAAGACTAGCCAGGGGATTGGTACAGGACGGTGAGTCAGGAGGAGTTATCTAAGGAGCTGCCCTGGATGTCCCTGAGGAACCTGCCCCACAGGAATTGAGCACCCATAACTTTGACAATGAGTCATCGATGGATCCTAAAGATGCAGCACAGCGTATGCAGGAGGAGACTCGCACCAAATGGCATCAGGAGTACGAGGCAGGCAATGGTACCAAATCGGGGATGGAAGACCAACTGCAGCGGCTTATCAAAGCCATCACAGATTCATCTACGGCTGCGACTATGACAATTCACAAATCCAACCATGAAGAACTTGGCGTGGTAAGAGATAGACTAGAGTCCATTTTTTATATTATTTCCAAACAAACATCGGCAAGACCTTTGCTGTAGAACAGCCCATCGATCAACACCGAGCCCCGGTCTAGGAATGTGCAAGTTCCCCCGATTGTGATCGATGTCGAAAATGAAGAAGTTCACCAGCGGCTGCACCCAATCAAGAGCGTGACTTTGGATCTAAACAAACTGTCAGCTATAGCGTTGGTTGAGTTGCAGCATGGCGCATTAATGGATTTGGTGGCACGACAAAAATATTTGACTAAGGGCTATGTCCAGTCCCGAAATACTGCCGAGAAGCTGTAGAGGAGCTGCACCATGTCCACGTGAAGTTGACAGAGGAAAAGTTATGATAAATAAACCATTTGAAGGTGACACAGGATGAGTTGCAGCAGAAGGATGCTGAAGAGATTATCGACCTTAAGAAGGTGCAAGACCACCTGATTGTTGAACAGGCGCAGCTGTGTGCCTAGTGTAGTGAAGTTGAGAAGGCTATTTCTGATGTCTTCCAGAACATTTTTGACAACATTGCAGGGCTCACCCTAGTCAGAAAGGCCAAGCGATTGGGGAAAAATTTGGTTCAACTTCAGGACACTAACCTCATGCTCAATGCCTTAGTTCAACCCACAATGCCACCGGATCAGGTTGCGGAATGCAAGACCTCCATTGAAGAAATTGCCACTCAGTTTGGCATGATGGAGCAAGAGGCTAAAACTATTATGGAGGCGATCACATAGTTTTGGCAAATTATTGTTCAGGATGAGCAACTTGATCAACTGACTGCACAGGTGCAAGAGGTAGAAGGCCAACTGACAACCCTGAAGACGTCGCTAAAGGCCATGCCACTGATGGTGCAGATCACCCAGGCCATTGAACTGAAGGATCTACAATAGCGAGCTGCCTGTGCACAAGAACGCCAACAAAAGCACTACGAGCAGCTTAATGAATTCCAAGAAATCGGTGGCCAATTGGCTGTTAAGGCAATCACCACACTCCAGGCCGTTCAAGAGAATTGAAAAATGGTTGACAGCAAGGCTAGTGAGAAACACCCTATCCAACAAAATTTGACTAATTGTCAAAGTATCACTAGTAAAGTCCAGCGTCATGTTCATGAAATTGCGCAGCAATTTGAAGATTTTAAGGACAAGACTTCAGCAAACTCCCTGTCAACTTGACGTAGCTCGAGGGAGAGCCACAAAACTGTGTTGGGGGCCTGTTTCCAAGGGCTTTGGGGTAAGTGAGTTGCACAACATTGCGACAGCTGCGCAATCTCATGCGGTACCGCACAAGGGAAAATCAGTGCGATGAGCGGAAGAATAACCGCTTTTTGAATATTTTATGTGTATTTTGACCAAGTTTTGTTGCAATAGGTCAGTAGCGGTTAGAAGTCAGTTAGTAGTGGACCCTCAATGTAAAGGTGTAAGCCTATTTATAGATCTATTTTTGAGGAGATATAGAGTGCGATTGTATGGGATAAGATTTGGTGCGATCTGATTTATGGAGAATTTTCTGTCTTAACTGTGATTTATCCAGGTTTTTTCCTAATGTATGTAGTCTTCGATTTTGGAGAAGAATTATGTAATACAGTACATTTGTGCAAGGTTAATATGATGTGATGATTATGGCTCGAATATTTTCTGTTGTTATAGATCTGTTATGATGGTGTGACTCTATTTTGTTACAATGACATAATATAGATGCGATTCTGTCTCTTTCTGCTATATCGATGCGATTTGTTTCTTTTATGTTGATGCAATCTGTGTTTTTGTAACTGTGAGATGCTCTATGAATAATTATGTTCCCTGAATAATGCTATGATATTTTGATATTGTGTGATGATGCAATGATTGTATAAGTTATGGTGTCCCTCCATCGGATCCCCATATCCTCCTTTCCCACTGTCGAAAACTTGGTTCTGACAGCACTCCCTTGAACACATTGGGTGAGACCTCGTCTGCTCCGCAGACATTGCTTGGCAGGGTAAAACCTATTTGGGCTGGTGCTCAAGGAGGTTGTGCTGTAGGGCATCGAAAGAGTGGGAACCCCTGTCGATGAAGCTTTGCTGGTGGGTTTTGCCAACAGGTGTTTCTTTCTACAATTAGGGAAAAATAAACCAAGTGCCGGATATTCTTTCGCTTACCTGTTCTTTTCTCTCAGGAAATCCAATTGTGAAGAAATGGAACTCATCACATCAGTTTTAAAATTTTCAAGAAGATTACTTATCTGTGCCTGAGTAGCCCCTCCACTGGATTAATTATGTTCCCCTGTAAGGACATCTCAGACTCTCGTACTAGTTCTAGAAGACCCTCTGGAGTATATTCAACATAGATCCACAATATGATCAAAAGACTCATTGTTCCTACAATAATCTTGGTACTTTGCAAGAAATACTTGTTTCATTTGATCCCATGTTGTAACAGTTTCACCACCCAAAATCATAAACCATCGTAAGGCATTTCCTTTCAAAGTGGAAGGAAATAATTTCAACTTATGATCGCTAGAGATATAATCATAGCTTCAACAAAGGATATCAAATCCAAAAAGGAATTCATTTGGATCTTACGTGGACTTACCATGGAAATTTGGTAGTACTGAGGGTAAGATATTTTTCATCAGATCCTGTCTCATTGTTTGTCGAATGGGGAATTGAAGGGTAGCAATTGTTTCTTCATGTTGGTTGTGTTCATTTTCCCCCACTCTCTCTTCATGATTATTAGAAAAACATTCATTATTCATTATTTCCTCGTTGTATTTCTCTTCTTGCTTTCTCTGATCCTCAAATTCCCGTTGAAACTTCAACCACTCTTCCTTAGTGACCTCCTTCTTGTTGATTCGATAGTTCTTCTTTGGTTTAATTTCCCCCGCATAAATTCCCCTATCCTCTGGAGGTTGCTTCTCAAGACCACCAAGTGCGGTTGAAGCACCTACTGATTTCTCCACAGTTGATATTGATGACTCCAGCCTAGGAAGGACAGGGCTCCTCCTTACGAAAGATGATCTTCTATATAAATCTATAGTAGAGGAATCATCCCTAGAAATAAGCTCGTCAATAAATGTATGTATTCCTAGACCTTGGTTATGGCCTCGAACTCTTCCACCAGCAAATTTAGTGCCTATGGGGGTTTCCTATTTGTTTCTTCTCATATTCATGCAAGCTTAAATAAGCATACTTGATCTCCAAGGTAGGAACATGTTTTATCTGTTGAAGGATGCACATCTCTTCACTGCGTCTTATCGTCCCTGAAACCCCAAAAATAAGGATAGCTAAATAAATTGAACGAATAAATTACTATTTATGTCTACCAATTACCTTCCCCAGGAAGGACGCAAAATGTTGGTCACTTTATATGCTCATAAACACTTCAGTAGTTGATTAATGAAATATGAATCATTCAACCTAAAAACTATTGAGTCAAATCAACTCCCCATGAAAACCAATCTTAACTATCAATCTAAGAACTCAAAGGATTCCTAATTCCTACAATATCAATCCTACAACTACTGATTTAAGAATGAATTAACTAGAATTGCTTTTGCAAGAAGTTAAATCCTAAAATACCAAATTTTAAACAATTAAAAACCATCACTAGACTATTTAGTTCATGAAGATAATGATCTATCTAATTCAACAAATTCTATGAAAGATAAATAACAATAATGCACAGGAGTTGCGCGTGACTGTAACAACGATACTAGTTATCACACTTTGTATAGGAAAGGAAACTACTATACACAGTTGGTTGATTACACCACACTGTTGCAACAAACCAAAGGAAAGTATAACGATGCACTTATATTATAACTATTGTTGAAACCATCTGAAAATACACCCGACTGGAATTCCACACCAAGCCAAAATAATTAAAACTAAAACATCTACTAACTCCAACAACTCTGTGAGAAGGAGGGCCCTTTCCTTCTAATAGAGATGTTGTTAAAGGATTAATGAAATCTAAAACAAAGAGGTATTGAGAATTTTTTATCCTTTTATTGAAATGATGAAAATACAGTTACAATATCTTCTTTGCTACAATACTTATTCAATATTTCCAACCCCCTTGCTCAAATCGCATATCCATACTTATACTGAGATGGAGTGGTTCAAATCCACTAATATCAGGCAGCCATGAATATCTACGATCTTCAAGCTGCCAAATCAAAACAAAAACATTACAACTATTATTGCATTACATGGAATTAGTTCATAATCATGAATGAAATTTTAATCTGAATTGTTCAATAGGACGAATGTGTTCTAGCTGATTAGGAAGGAATATGCTTGGACTGTTTTAGTTGGATGCATGGAAAGGCATCCAAACTTATCTCATCAGTGACTTCAACCAGATCATAAAAAGGGAAAATGACGCTAGACATTCTTTACCTTCTAAGTTCAATGAGTTTTTACACCTGGATTAATCGGAGGTTCTAAACTTTTCTTATAAAACCAATCATGCATCAACACAATTCAAAAATAAAGTTCATAACTATAAACAATATCAAGCATTAATGAAATAGAGAAATAATGAATTAGTTCTTTAGGTAGGTAATGACTTGGTTATAAATAAGAGGCAAAATCAGGGAAAAGGGCTAAATAGGATTGGGAAAAAATGGAGCACCCAACATAAATAAATATCCATATCTTAGGGCCCAAATCTTATGATTTAGTTTGTACACAAAGAAATTTTCATGGAGCTCATTAGTTTCCATATAAGAAACATATCTAACTAGTTCCATAAACTTCATTTTGTACTCCATCAACCAACCTCCTTGAAGTAACACACGAAAGGCTTAAACCTATTTCTCTTTAAAGTAAATTGGAAGGTACTTTCAAAATATTTCCTCAGATAACTCTCAGAAGACACTATCAATAGTGAGATTCACAACTCTACATTATTGATGTCTAAGAAAGCAACATATGTTCATTAGAACATGTATTGCATCCATATACATACATAACATAAATTTTGAACTAATTTCCAGATACCAAATATTTACATGTGCAAAAGGAATCATATAACTATCACCGTCACGAACATATATGGGTAAAAATTATATACAATCAAACACATAAATATGTCTGAATGTCCACATATCAATTGTATTCATTAGTCTAACTGAGTTCAAACATATATTGAGCAAATGAATTACTAAGATGAGTACAAAATAGAGTTCTAACTGCCTACGGCTAAAATGCGGGGTGTTACAGTAAAGTAAATGAATTTCTTTGACAAATAAAGTAACTCCCTGTGGAAAACAAAGATCTTGGAAACAATCTAGGAAATAATCATTGGCTTAATCATTACATTTGTTGTAAGATCCAAGAATATTATAAAGTGAAGGAAAAATATTATGGCATGAGCAAGTGCAGTTTCAGATAAAAAATCCATAATAAAGTCAATAAAGGTAAGAAACAAAGAGTGAGTAATATTTAATCAAATTTAAAGCTAAGTTGCTAGGAAACATGTGTACAAGGATGGGGACTGGGACTCCACTTTTTGAAATAGGGTACTTGGATAAATTAGGGGTAATATACAGATAATTAAATAGTTATTAGAATTGAAGTAGGATTTCAACACGATCAAATTCCATAATCTAGAAAGAAAGGTTGAGCCAATTAGCAGAATGGATGACTAATCAGGTCATCCCGTTGAAAAAGGAGGGAACTATTGAACTAGGTAACGAGGAAACCAGAAAGGGAAAAAAATGGAAAGTTCTCTAGAAAAGAGAGTCATTCCAAATATACCAACAAGACAAATGAACAAATTGGTCTCAAAGGGAGTATAATCCAAATACATCACATGCATATTCAATCTGTACAAGGGTAGATAGCCTTAGAATATTTTACAAACCAGCGGGAGTTTCAAGATCGTTGAGAATCCTAGAGTTTGTTTGTTACTAGACCTATGTTAACTCTCTCACATCAATATAAGATAAGAACATGTGATAGAAATGGAAGAACTAGTTTATTAAAGATAAGAGGCCCCAAGATTAAAACACGATACAATTCTTAGACCTAAGAGTAAATATATCCAAAACAAAGAAATAGGTAAGTATTTCAAGCAATGAATGACTAGGACCTAAGAGGAGCTGAATAGTAATTGTCTTTCAAAATCAATGGCATTCGATACTAGAGGTGTGAAGCTTATGATACATACCCATTTTCTTCCCACTCCACCCACTTATTCCCGACTCCACCCATTCCATATGGCCCATTTCCAACATATTTACCCCAAACTAGTGTAATACAAAAACAAAATAATTTTATTTTGTTTTGTTTTAAAAAGTAACAACAAACATTGGCAACGAATTACAAGAAAACATTTTGGAATTTAACCTTAATGCACAGAGCCCCGGATCCAAAAGTCCATCTAAAGCCTTTTTATATATGGATGTATGCACTGAAATTGAAAAAAACATAAATAAGGAAAAGGTAAAATAGCGTTGGGTTTAATTGATAAAATAATATTAAGAACTTGAATAGGGTTAGGGTTTCATCATCCACACACGTTGTAGTCATGGTGGATCAATGCTTATGGTTGATCCCACAAGAGGACATGGGGTGTGTGTATATTCAGGGATTTCTTATTAAGGAAAAATCAAAGCCATGGATTTTCGATGCATGTTATTTGAGCTTCTAGACTCTAAAAATGCCATGCACAGTCTCAATCTCACAACTAGTTCCGTTGTAACCAAATTTGAAAATTTTAACAGTCTTTATAAATGTCAAAGCTATATGTTATTTCTGGAAATTTTCATTTTAAAAGTTAGTTTGACATGTATTTACTTTTTTAAAGAGTATATAGATGGTGCCTTAAGTTTAACAATGTAATACACAAATCAAAGGCTTCTTTGATGATATTTTGTTAAAAATTTTATTCCAATAAATTTAGTTTCAATATAGTTTTGGGAATGGAATTAATAATTATATTAAATTCATAGTATTGTTATTATTTAGATGGGTTGTGGAAAGGAAAGTTTTAATTTTTAATTTTTTATAAATTTATTACTAGTTATAAATTAGATGTTTGGGAAGAGCACGGTTAGAAATATAGCTAGGCATGGAAAGCCACATTAAACAAGTTTATTATAGACATGTCTACAAAGATTTAAATATGTAAGTATATTTGTAATAAGAGGGGCTTTGTGAAACATAATAAACTAACATTCTCTACGTTTCGATCCCTACTGTGGGATCATCCTCATGAGACAGACAAAGCCTGAATTGTATATGAAGATGATAAATCTAGTATTTACTCAATTGATCATCTTGATATATAATTTAGGCTTTGAGTGTCTCCTGAGGATGATCCCACAGTAGGGATCGAAACATCGAGAACATCAATTTATCTGATCACATAGCTCCTCTTCTTACAAATTTGGCAATGTGTATGGTCCTCAAACAGTTCAAATCCCTCCATGGAAGGGAAATCCTAAATGACGTAAATATTCTTGAGGTTACACACTGCAAGATTACCCAAAAATATTCTCACCTAGAATTTCTAAAGAGATATAGAGACTTGTAAACCATGCCTGAGTTCTCTATGATCAAACATTGCCTTCAAAACTTTAGGAACAATTCCCTCTTATCTTTGTATCTCTCCAAAGATCATGTTTCCTTATCATTCATGAACTAGCCGACACCTCATCTCTTTAGGGAAAATTTTCATTATTTATGTATATTGAGCATCTTGATATATTATCCAGGCTTTGAGTGTCTCCTGAGGATGATCCCATAGTAGGAATCGAAACTTTGATAACATCAATTTATCTGTTTCACACAACTCCTCTTCTTACAAATTTGGCATTGTGTATGGTTGTCCTCAAACGATGTAAGTATAGTTATTATCAAAAGAGGTTGTTATTGTTGACAAAGTGTTCTCATACATGCAAATTTTATTAAAGAAGGAAAAATATTACAATTTATATGTGTGAGGACTAAGAGTCAAAATCCACCTCTGGTAGAATAGAAAATGGGTTTAAATAACCCAAAATCATTAACTAAAAAATATGTTATCTAAAACTAACTTGGACACCTCACATAATCAAAGAGTGTGTATATGTCCTTTTTGTTAAGTTTTTAATGGTTATACAAGATCTAATAACATCTAGCATTATAACATCATAACAATATGCAAAAGGATCACTGAAAGATAGATAAGTACACCCACACAAAAGAACACAAATATTTATCCTGGGAAACCCTCATGGGGAAGAAAACCTAACAAAACTTCCTCTGTATAAGATGTATCAAAAGTACAAGACAAGACCCCAGACACGTGCGCCTTCTCCCAGTAGATATATATATGTCACTCTCCTATGTACTATACACAAGTGAGTGTGTTTTCAAATGAGGAACAAAAATCCTCTATTTATACTCTTTCTGTCACTTGACTTTTAATCTAAGAATTCAGCCCCACTTAATTGACAGGGCCGACTTCACCTAGGAAGACTCAAAAAAATATTATATTATACTCATTAGGGTACTATTGACTCAAATTACAATGGATTCTTTACCTCATGACTCTTTGATGACCAAATACAATAGTAATATACCAACAGAGGAATAAGACACCTCCCTTGGGTTACATCAGTAAAATACATCTAGAATATTTTTTGAAGTTACAATATTTCAACACTCCCCATTAATGAGAAGGGTATTCTACTAACAACATCATCATCAACTATAGGAGTAATGAGAGAGAGAGAGAGAGAGAGAATATACAACATTGTCAATGAGATACATATATACGTCATAGGAAGTTTTCACAATCAATAACTGGAACAGTTACTCTTCAATGTCTTTAGTACTAGAACATTGTCTTCTATATCATCAATTCTTTATCTTCTGGAACACACGATCACTTGATCCTTTGTGGTGACACTTCGATCTTCTTGATCCTTTGTAGAAGCACTTCAATATTCTTGATCCTTTGCAACAACACTTTGATCTTCTTGATCCTTTGCAGTAGCACTTCGATCTTCTCAATCCTTTGTAGCAGCTCTTCGATCTTCTCGATCCTTTGCCATGACACTTTGATATTATTTATCCTTTACTGTAACACTTCGATCTTATAGATCCTTTGTAGTAGCAATTCGATATTCTTGATCCTTTGTAGTAACACTTTGATATTCTTGATCCATTTCCGCAAAACTACCTGCAATACATATGATCTCTTTGCGGGATGATCAACCCCTATCACTTTAGGAGATAGGGCCAAGGATGATGCAATATTCCATCAGCTAACTCCCCCTTAAACAAGTAGGGTCCATAGTATCGACCAGTTGAATCATCTACAACTTAATGTAGATATCGTCTACACGTGAATGCAGGACTTGTCGTCCGGAAGGACTCATCATAGGAAATCCTTAGCGTTGAAGCTAGGACCACTCCATGAGAGTGTTATACTACAACGTCCGCAAGGATTCATCGTAGAGAATATTCAACACTAAATCTAGGACCAGGGACGATTTTAGGGGCGAATCTTAGCCCATAGGTGAATTTAGAGGGATTCGAAAAATTCAATGGGCAAATTTTTAAATGGTTAAATTTTTCAAAATTTTAAAATATTAGCCCACTATTTATTTAATATAAAAATAGCCTTTCAATTTATACGAGGAGAGCGTCGAAGAAGCAATGTTTGCCTGCAGAAATTCCCCTAAAATTCTTTTATCCGCCCCCGATTTCTGGCCATGGAGGTCACGAATAGAAAATTCGCCAAATTTTTTGCTTGTTAATATAAATTCCAGTGTAAATCACCCTTGGAGTTTCCTTATGGAGATTTTTTTTATAGAATTTCATCCATAAATCCAGGCATAGGGGTAGAATGGGACCAATTTCGTCCTTGTCTGCATTTCCTCCAGTGCGTTACTTGTTATGAGTGTCACCTCTAGTGTATCGACTTACTTCCTATCTACTCTCAATGTTGGGGTTTCAAGTTTTCTCTCTGCGTATTGAAGCATACTGCTATCTCTCCAAAGAAGCATATTGTTATCTCCTTGTGTGTGTTGGTCTCTGTAATCTCAGCCTATGTATTACCTAGTTCCTTACCTTATTCTTATTATCCCCATCGATTCCCACCATCTTTGCTAGGGTTTTTATCAATGTATTTCTTTTTCCTCATGAATGGGTTAAGGGTCTGAGGGTCAGGTAATTCCATAGCTAATATAATTCTTTTTACTCGACGAAAAGCACATTCTCAAAGCGTAATAGGGTTTCAAGTTCGGAAAATTGGGTTTCAAAGGTTATTATGGAGTTACAAAGCTCTTGCTAAGGTTCTTCGCAGGTTGCTAGGATCTAGAATTTCGGCTCTTGCAATCACGTCCAAACTCCAATCTGTAGGTATGTTTATACTTCATTATTTTGTTGGGTTTGGTTTCCTGTCGTTAAAGTACTCCTACCAGAAATTTTGATTGGTGTTTTAAGCTTTAAAGATTTATGCTTTTTAGGTTAGTTTTTAGAGTACATAATCTGTTCACTATGGTCTGATTTTTGACATTTTCTAGTTTCAAGATTTGAACTGTGTATGGCTAAGTAATTTGGAGTCCAAATATCCAAAGATCCTCAAGAACTCTCCAAATATTTTGTCCAATGAGAGTCAAAACCCTTTAGCAAAAGTAAAATTTCCATCGGAGAGTAAAATGCAGTAGAAAAATGTAAAATTGAGCAAAACCATCTTTGGATCTTGGATTAAGAATTGTCCAGAGCACTCCTCCTAAGTTTTGACCTTGGGTCTCGCAAATCTCCTGCAGACTTAGAAATTACTACTTGGTGCCTTTGCTGGTCCAACAAGTGATTAGTTCCTTTTCAGGATTTTAATCATAGTTATTGCCAATGTTATTTTTGTTGCATCTGAACTTGGGCGTGTTAGAGGCTACAATAGGGGATATTGAATCATTTCTAGGAGAAATTATGTCAGTGCAATTTGGATTTGGGGAAGCTGTTGATAAATCCACAACCTTATGGTCCATCCTCTCTAGTAACAAATTGTCTTAATTCACTACTTGACTGTTCCTTTCTTTTTGCATAAAACCTTAGTAAAAGCTATGATCTTTTCCTTTTTTGGGATTCCTGACACTATTAAGAGACGTCAAATTCCTGCAAAGAAAAACCCCTACCCTATGTCTGTCCAACATGAAAGAGGCCCGATTTTCTTTTTAAAAAGCATGTATCTTATTTTACAGTGAAAAACAATTTGATTACATCAATAAGACGATCAATTTGGGTGATGATACCTTGATCTATTCCCTATCACAACATAGAAAAATAGAGCCAATGCATCTGCCTTATCACCAAGGATATTTTAGGGGCGAATTTTAGCCCAGTGGGCTATTTTTCCATGTTTTTCTCCCAAAAAAGATTCGCCATTTTGCATTTTTTGAAGCCATGTTTCGCCCAATTTTGATGGGGTAAAAATTTTTCGCCCTAAAAATCGCCAAATTATTATATAAACGATATAAAATCCTTGTAAATTAAAATATTTTTTGAAAAGTATCGCCAATCATTTTATAGTTGGCGTTTTAAGAATTGGTAATATTCGCCAACATTTATACACTTTTAAATAAGTATGGTTCCTTAAAATCATCCCTGCTTATCACCTAACTCCATACAATCTCCATTCTTTCTGTATATGTTCAATCTGGCACTAATCTTGACAACAAAAGTTAGCATAATTACTATTAAAAGTCACTCTACACCTCATCCAAACAAAGACAATCTTTAATAACTAGATAGTGTACCAAATTTCCCTGCCATGTAGTTTGACTATCAATAAGTCTCGCAGGATTGCCTCTTTCTAGCTGAGGGGTCCAGCTAGAAGAGTTGCATACTCTGAAGAAACCAATTCCCATAGAACTTGAACAACTGTAAAATTCTAGAAAGCATCCTTGATTGTTTCATCCTTCTAGAGTTAAAACAAGTCACAAGATTCATTAAGAAGAATTATAGGTGAGGAATTCCTATATTGCAGCTTTTTAATCTACACATCTTGCTAAATCATGTTGTTATGACTTGATTGATTTCTCATGACATGGATGTATTCCTTTTTCCTGAAAAAAACCCAAATGTGGCAACAAACCTTTTATTTTTTCTACAAAAACAGCCTTTAGGAATTTTGTGATGTTTATTACACAGAGAAATCACTTAATTCCTCAACAAACCTTCCAGTTTTATGGTTTAGATTTGATATTGAGTTTATCAAAACCTTTTATTCTCTCTTACTTATCTTGTCATTCTTGTGTTTTTCTGACCATATCTATGAAAATCATCAACTTTACCATATTTGTATGTAGAACTGTGGAAATTGGTTTTGCACTTCTTAATCTTAACTTGGCATTATAAGAGCAATGATAACCATAACACAATATAAAAAGCTGAACTTTAGCAGAAGAGTCAGACCAAGGCTAATCATTTCTAAGCTGAACTTTAATAGAAGTGTTTGAGCTTGGTGAGCTGAGTCCAACTCAGGTGTACTCTTCAAAGTTTTGAACTCAAATGTTGCATGGATCATATGGCTTAGTGTATGTGTTTGTGTCTTTTCTCTGCATCTTTTAACCATTGATTTGGCCAAAAATTTAGTTAAATCAGGTAGGGAATCTAAAATATAGATATCAAATTAAATGGTTGAATGATCTAGTAGTTGACTTTTCCCTCACCCCTTGTTCCTTCCTATTTTTTGAAAATTGAAACTAAAAAGACTCATGCTAGTTAGGTGGTGTGATGCCTGAGCTCTGCAAATTATTAGCTGAAATTTGAAATATACACCATGTCAAAAACTTTTTTGAGTTGCTTAAGCTGTGCAGATCCTAAAAACCCATGAATTTTGTGGCCATTCCAAATATGATGTAACTTCCAATTCTTCTGATACCACCGGGTTTCTTCTTTACTTTTGTACCTCTATATTAAATTGTTAGGTATTTCCTTCGTTTTATGAACCCATTCTGATATCTTGAAGACATTTAGTAAATTTTTCCATTTCTTCTTGTATTACAGGCTCGCTTCCATTATATTTGTGAACACTAAAGACTAAAGTATTAAAACCAACCATGTGAAGATGCAATTAACTTATTGTTCTGTCTTGGCTTGCCTTTTCTAAAATTTCCAATATTAAAATTCTATTAGGGTCATATGCCATGATATCCGAGTTCCCTATCTTATTGTTCTTACTATTTAGTATTTATTCACCAAAACATTGGTTTTCACCATATGCGGATTTCTCATAAGGGTTCATGATTCTTGGAACATTCTGAAGTAAAACTTTAGGGAATCTTCGTTCCAAAATTCTTAGGCTGGTGTAGTGTCTAAAAGGTCTTGAATCCTGTCGCCATTCTTAATATCTAACTGTTGGTCTCGATTTCAAACAGGGCCTTTCTCTCCATGTACCTAATTTATGAAAACATATGTTGAAATGCAGGATACTCTGGGAAACAAGGAATAGCTTCTGCTTTTCTTGAACATGTCATTGCATTCTGATCCTTTATGAAGTTTTCCATGTTAACCATTCTGCTTAACTATCCCCATGTAGTCATGCATTAAATGAGTTTGCTCTAGTTGTGACTGTGGTTGACTTGTTACATGATGGGGTCTTCATATGAATGCCTGACTTTGTAGAGTTGTATGAGTAAAGAAAATATCATCTAGAGAAAAATTGGACCTTATGAATGCATGGGAGCTCATCTCTTTAGTTATTATGGTTTCCATCATGAAAATAAGAGCATTAGCCAAAAAAATGTGGCAATCATGCTTGTGTGTTGGAAACATGTTTCTATACTTGGGAAATAATAATTTTTCAATGCCAAAATTTGTGTCTCAATTAACCCTATGCACATGCTTGGGAATTTATGGGTAACTCTTCCTGTTGCAAAAATCTTTGATTTTTCCTGATTTCTCCTGATCTCTCCAAAATTTTGAGAGTTTTTCAGGTCTTTCAGTTTTCTGATTTTTTTTAGGTCCAAATTTGTACATGCCAAGTTTTGTCCATTTTTTTCCAAGTTGATGTGCCCACTATTTTTTTCTCTGATGTCAATTTTTGTGACACTGCAACTCAAATTCTTACCATCCTAGGCTCTGCATAGTTTAATGTTTCCATATTGCCCAGAAAATATGCTTATCCCACCTGAAACTTTGTGATGAACTATTGTCTTTGGATTTGTTTGTTGTTCTGTCTTTGGAAGGGCATTGAATTCTTTGAAATTGATATTCACTCCTCTTTTAAATGTCCTGGTGATATGTATTAGCACTACATGAATTTGTTCTATTAACATATTTCACTATGCCTTGGAAATATAGAATGTGAAAATTCCTTTTTAAAATTCCTTGTGCAGTGGAGACTAGAGTTGTAGTAGTAATCAATATAGAAATGGTTTCAGAATTGATGGCAGATAATTGGATGAGCATTCATTTATTAGTGGAAACATTATATGTTTTACGTGTAGCTCTTCAGTATTGTTAGGGAATTAGGAAAAACTATTTATTCAATCTGACAACTTTTCCCTGTTGGAATTTCAGATCTTTACTACCAAAATGAATTGCATGTTTCTATCAGAGGGGTGCTATATCACCATATGCTTGTTTATTTCTGCAGTAAGGCACGATAATCAAATTTTACATTTATTTAGGCATGCATGTTTTAATTTCCCATTATGATCTTTTTGACCTAAAATTTTGCCATCCATTTGTAGTTGTTGCATAATAATTTTTGTGTTTAAAACTTTACACCCATTGAATTTTGAGCCTGAAACATTCAGATTCCAATAACATCTCTAGCGCATCTGCAGACATGACTAATATCATATTATCTCTAAATTTTGTGCAAGAAATATGACATCCTTGGGTATCCCCACTCCTAATGCAACAAACTTGCTGTTAAATCTAGGTTTTCAAACATTCAGGCTATATGCCCTCTTATGATACAGAATGTTGGGCCTCAGATTAAACATGTAAATGGTTAAATGTTTGCAAGCAAGAGCAGGGGTGGCCCTTTTCATTACATATAAAGCTTGTCTTATAAGATTGAATCAAGTATTATCTGCTGATACTGATCATATCATGTTGAAAATTGTTCAGATTTTTCATTGGGAAATTGTCTTGGTCTGCTACACAGTACAGCTGCTTTGAATACTGATACTAATGGAATTCTTATGATAATCCATAGCTCGCTAGATACATAATTCTTCACTGAATATGGCGAGGAAAACTGATACCAGATACAGGAGGTTGTTGGCAAGGGAAGCTATGTCGTAGTAAGTTCTGCAATTAACACTCATACTAGTGATAAAGTGGCAATTAAGAATATTAATGATGTATTTGAACATGTATTTGATGCCACTCGCATTCTGAGAGAAATCAAGCTCCTTCGGTTGCTTCACCATCCATACATTGTTGAGATGAAGCACATTATGCTTCCTCCATCTCGACAGAAATTCAGAGATATATATGTTGTATTTAAGTTGATGGAGCCTGACCTTCACCAAGTTATTAAAGCAAATATGCATGTATGATGTGACTATGACATTTTTATAATATATATATATATATACACATAGTACGTTTGATATATTCAAGTACCGTGTTTCAAATAGTGGTGTCGCCGTACCCATACCCGTCCCCGTACCCTAGTTTCCTGGCAACTTAGAAATTTTATGAACAAGGGAGTCATTAATATGGCTAGGTAGTTGTAATATGAACTCCAATTTCAATCACTTGAGGGTAAGGCACTTCCGTATGAGGGAGCCATGCAGATATTGATCTATTGTCAGAATCTTGTCGCAGAATTGTTTGTCGGAATGCTGTGTCTCTTGGAACTGTCTTTACTTTGTCTACAATATAGAGTAGGCTGCTTTTGAATGGATTGGTTGACCTCCTATTGGAGATTCAAGACTCTTTTCCAAGTACTACAGAGTCCCTCTTCCATATTGATATTCTACCCTTCATTTCTTTTATATGGAATCTGACCTTATATGGCTTTTGATTTTTGTGGACTACAATTTTGAGTGGAAGCTAGTAGAGATGAGTCTCAGAATTGCTCTTGAGATGTAATTGTATGAATATTCATTTGTAGAGTTCAAACACAGTTTATTAAATAAAA
Source organism: Pseudotsuga menziesii (assembly GCA_001517045.1). Taxonomy (NCBI): domain Eukaryota; kingdom Viridiplantae; phylum Streptophyta; class Pinopsida; order Pinales; family Pinaceae; genus Pseudotsuga; species Pseudotsuga menziesii. The sequence goes on along the minus strand of LPNX010102432.1, from coordinate 206,294 downwards.
ATAAAAAATGAATTATTTCCCTTGTTCTGATTCATCCTCCTTGAAAATTATGTCAGCGTTGCCAGCTTTTAATTTCTTTATCAATGCCTTGTTTTGGGGATTGTATCAACCTATGGTGCTTTGGGTGATTGCAAGAAACATATATTTTAGTATGTTAGAACTTAGCAGTGAATTTAGAAAAAGAACTTTGGTCTTACTTTTTTCCTTGGTGCTTTGTTTGTGGGCTAGTGCGATAGAGTTTACCATGCAATAATAATGACAGATTATGGTCGTGCATGGACTTGGGTTCGTGGTTATTATCCTGGACTTAATGCATTAGGCTCTTCAAGTTTCTCAGCTGCCACATGCCAGCCTGCAGTAGGCACTCTGGTTGGATGTAAGGTGTGTTACTAAATTATAATAGATTACTCTTTTTAGTGATAGGCAGAGTGCTTAGAAGATTTCATGTATGATTTAGGATTGTTGTATTGAGCTATAAATTGAATGTGAAGGTTATTGATGTTGGATGTTATGGAGAAGACTTCATTGCTTTAACTAGTGATGGAGATGTTCATCAGTGGACTCATGTTGTACCAAATCCCACTGCTGGAGTATATAATGTGCCAGCTACTCCATCATATGGTCATGGTCCTTGCATTCCACATGGTGATAAGTTGATATAGGTATCCATTGGGGCTGGTATGTGTGCCAGAATTACAGATGGTGGAAGAGTGCATACTTGGAGGACTACGATGAAGGGTGGGCTTATAGGCATCTTAGTACCAGAGAAGGAAGCTTTGACACCACTTGGCCATGAGGAAATCCATAAGGATACTGCAATTTTTAATCTTGGTTTGTACCTTGGTTCCTGCAAGCACAATCTGTATAATAATTTGATTTTGTTGGTGTAAAATTTTAATGTTTGTATACTTCCTGTTATAATATATGATGGAAGAATAAGTACTAGGATGTTTTTGCTTACCAATATCAGGTTGTGGGGTAGTAGACACGAAAGGTGTTGCTTTGGCTGCAAGTTTTCTCTGTATGTGGGGTTCAATTAACGAGAATATTCATTTTTTTTCAGGGCACAGGACTGCTACAAAGGTAATATGCGTAGCAGAATCCTTGATAGTAGTTGTCAAGAAGAAAACCAGAGGTCGAATGGGACCAAGGAAGAAATGAGTGAAATCTAACATCGAATCAGGAATAGGAGGAAATTCTTAAATATTCAAATACGGGTCCTTTTGTTTACAACTCTATTAAGACTTTTAAAGGTGGATTCTCTTTTTTGTAAACCACCTTTATTAAATTCTGGCTACTGTACAGCGTTGTAAATGATATTCAAGTTGATATTGTATCAATGGATTTTGAACTGATCCACTCCTATTATGGAGCAATGGTAACAAGCTTCCTTGCAAGCGATTGTAGGAAATATGCAGGTTCTTTTCTCTGTTCTGAGATACTTGCAAAGAACAACATTTTTTCTTATAGTTTCTACAGGGTGCAAGATTGTTTTATACTGCATTCTACATAGGTTGAATTTTGAAGGCATTTCTGATTTTGACATTAGCTATATGTGGAATGTGGATCCTGTACCCTATTTAATTAATAACTCACCACCTCAATTTCCAAATGGAGAATGCCATTAAAATTGTAACAATGAATTGCAGTGGAGAATGCTAGCAAGTGAATCTGTAATTGAGGTTGTTTTCATCTATTATTTGAACTTCGCTTCTATGGAAAAATCAAAGAACAATTATGGACTACAAAAGAAGTTTCTAATTAGATTTTTGCTAGCATGTAATAAATGACTAATTGCAGCAATCTACCATTTGTTTTAGTGTTAATCTTTGAGGAATATGTAAACTACTTCCGAGACTGCTATGGAAAAACCAATGACCAATTATGGCATACAAAATAAGTTTCCAATTAGATTTTTGCTTACATGTAACCAATGACTAACTGCAATGATCTACCATTTGTTTTAGCATTAATCTTTGAGGAATTTGTAAACTACTTCCGAGACTATTGTATCACTTTGAAATCCATATTTAACTACAGTCAATATTTTAATTTCTAACCCAACTGTGAGAGGTCCTATTTTGTCATCCTTATTTTCTTTATAGATCATGCTCCGACTCTTCTGCTTGATGTCTGGGAAGATGAGACTTCTTGGTGATTTATCTGGCTGGTGTATGAAGGGTGATGTAGAATTCAAACAGTATTGTGTTGTTATTCTGGTCCTGACAAGAAAACTTGACTTTGAGATAGTTTCCCTACTTATCCCCAACCTTATCTGATGTGAGCCAATTTTTTTTTGTGTTGTCCAACTTGAAGGGTTATTCTACTTGTGTCACCAAAATTCTGTTTTTGTAATTCGCCAGCATTTAGGTGTGCTATTATTCCGGTCCTGTTAAGAAAAATCTGAACTTTAATAAAGCTTCCTGCTTAACCACAAACTTATCTGATGTGAGCAATTTTTTGTGTCGTCCAACTTGTAAGGGTTATAGTACTGGTGTCACTAAAATTTGAATTTGTAATTCATCAGTTTTTTATTAGTGCATATATTGCAAATGTGATGATATGTATCATTGAAAGTCCACGCTAACTCTACTTAGTTGTTATAATACCAAGCATGCATTTAGGTGTTGTTCTTTTATCACATGGCCGCATATAAAAAATTGGCTATCCATTTGTTGGCACCTATTGACGTTTTATTGTCTTATCCTATTTATGCTAAATTTTATAAATTTAGCATTTAATAATATATAGTCACAGATCTTAATAATATTTAAAGTCAACATTAAATATAAAATTGTATTTATTTGATTTGATATTGACATGGGGAAGATAAAGCCTTAAACACAAATCCAATTATTTATTAGGCTTCTACATCTGCACTATGGTTAAGGAGGTTCACATTCACTACGTATGGATCATTAGTAGTCACATTGTAGCTTCTGATTTTGTTCATAGCAGTTTTGGTGATGGCTAGGAGTTAACCTCTTGAATTAACCCTATTTGATTTCATCTCCATAGGAATAGAAGTTTGGAGTCTAGTGTATGGTTTAGTATTATGTTTGATTATGATGAGGTTCAAGGTATTCTTGAAACATTTATTGTTTATTAGTATATCTGTTGCTTTGGCAAAAAATTTGCATAGATTTTGTGAAGTTATGCCAAACATATTATTCAAGTGCCTTATAATATAAAGGTTGAAAATTATATATATATATATAATATTTTCTTTATATGGGGTCTTCATATGAATGCCTGACTTTGTAGAGTTGTATGAGTTTGAGAATACTCTTAGAGAATGGACAAAATTCCTCTTTGGCCGCTTTTTCAACCAAAATTATGAGGAAACCCTTCTTCATTCATTAAATCAGAGATGTGATGCCTCAAAGGGACAATCAAAACATTATAAGGATGGAACAATACATTTGATTGCTTCCATGAAAGGCCCTAAACTGCCATGAAACTTCTAAAGGGCTGAACACTGGCTGATTTATGGTGCTCATTGCCACATAAAACTTAGAACTAGCGAGACTTAAAGTTTAGCTGATTTTTACTGCTGTTTATGCTCAGAGTTGGGTTTTGATGGCTACTTCTACCTTCAATCTCCACCTAGAATTTGCTATAGCCTACTGGTCATTTCTTTTCAGTGGCTGCAATATAACTTTTGACCACTAGTTGTGCTCAAAACTGCCTAAAAAGGTGCTCTGATTTGAGTACTAGGGAATTATTTATGGTGGAATTAAACCCAGAACCAAAGTTGAAGAGTGTTTACCTCATGAATGATTCCCAAAATTGTTACAGGTCTCTTTTCAATGTTTTCATGCCTAGAATTAGAGGTTTAAGACTACTTGTTGTTGTTATTCATGCCTACATCTCAAAGTATACTTCTTGTTACCTTTTGGAGGCTATAACCATGCACAGGGATGTCAAAATATTTCAAAAAATGTTGTTGTTCAAGGATTTTCCAATGCTGTCTCATAGACCTAACAACTTAGATTATTGTTTCATAACTGTTTGAGGGATGAAAAAGAGCCCTAGTGTGCCCAGAATTTAACATGGTGGAGTTTTACTACTAATTCTAGTCAAATGTGTGCCCAGGGGCCATAACCTCCATAAGACTACCTAGAAGTGTCGAAGGTGCACCTGCATTTAAGAATTAGGGTGGTTACATGATATTTGATGGATGAAACAATGCTCTGGATCACTGTTTAAGGCTGTTAGGAGGCTGGGACATACCCAAAACTTTCCATGAGGCTGATTCAACCCAGTGGAACCGCCCAGATTTGCACTTTTCACCTCTGTTTATACTGTTTGATTACTTTTGTCACTGTCATGGCTTCCAAAACTACACCAGAATTTATTTCTAGAGTTTGAAGTTGACACAATGTTGCTAGAAGTGAAGATCTGCCCTTTTTCCATTTCTAGAATATCTAAGAATCAGCCTGGCATTCCTCTGAAAACATAAGGTGAACACCCTATGCAAATAGGAGGGTAACAGGAGGAAACACTATGTTTAGGAGGCAAAATTTCCTTGCCCGACACCCTAGGGATGCATATTGTTTGGTACTGGGTTTGCAGCTAGGATCCAAGGTGCATAAGAATCAATCCTAACTACCAGTGAATATCTTTGAAACATTGTGTTCATATGTGAAGGGGAAAGACGTTGAATTTTAATTCAATTCTCAATCCTTGGCAATAATTCTTCAATCATTTATTTTATCTCACAATTTCATTGCATAATCAATATTCATTTGCAGCAGAAACAAAAGCAAGGATCACTGAAAGACATAATTGAAGGTCTTTCTTTCCAACTTTGGCTTTACATGGGAAAGATGATGAGGTGATCCTCAGGGGGAGAGTCATTTATAATGGGATATACACAAAAGATATGAATTGAAATTTGAACAGAAGAAGGTCAATGAAAGGCTTGAGTATTACTTAAATACTACTCAAGGACATACTTGAATGACTAAATTTTACTTGCAAGAGAACCATGTTCTAAAGATGAATACTATTAAACTTTTTGAGTCTTGTTTTGGTCTAGGTTTTCCATGTACCCTTGCTGGTCAGTGGTGATCACTATACATGAATTTGAGGTTGTGTTTTAGGTAAAAATAGATTCTACATTGTACTAACATTGATGATTTGAGATGCATTACCTTCATGCAACTTATTTTAAGATTGATGGTTTGATATTTATCTCTTACATTGTCTATTTCTTGTATGCGACAAGAAATGATGCTGGAATTTGAGAAAGCTAGGTCTAGGAGCTATCTCTTCACATAGATAGTGTCCTAACATTAAGTGATAAATAAATAATTTGACAACACTTTAGCTAAGAAAGAATGGGTTCATTCAAGTACATGAAACCATGTTGGTGTTTAGCACATATATCTTGACAATTTTTATGGTTTGTTTATTGCTTTTGTTTGAAGCATTTTGTTGATTTTTGAAGTTTGTGTGTATTTTGGTTAAATATTGTGTTAGTTGCTTGAATGCTTCTATTTCTCATTTGATGCTTGATTTAACCCTTTGTTGTAGCTTGAATCAAGATTGGTTTTAGGGTTTGAGAAAAGATGTTTTTATTACCTTTTAGTTGCATGAATTAATTGTCTTCACTTTTTCGATTCTTTTATGTTGATTGTATATTTTCTTTGTAAATACTTATCATTATTTGAAAAAATAATGAGCTCTGCATAGCTAAGTGAAGAGAAAAATGGTCTATGCACTAGGTTCCTATGCATTGATTGTAGGATACCTATTGGCATGAGACCAACATTCATCTAATGCAATAATCAATTGGCATAATTACAATGCATAATTGTATTAGTCTCCACGACCACAATTGGATAGTGGAGTCCAAGATTGAGCATAATGTCTGATTCTATCAGTTTATCGGTTTGTCAAGATTTAAGTCCCCACATTCCGGTGGACCATTAAGGGATGAGATAACAAGTGGAGTCCCCACTTGCCCTAAATCTAGTCAATGTAGTTGTGTTTCACTAACACCTTCTAGTTGTGACTCATGAGTCTACATGTTCTATTCTTGATGACGTGATTCGTGTTATTTGACTAATGTTGTTCCTCTATTTTTACAATATTTTATAAATCAGTTAAAAGTTCACCAGTTTTTACAAATTTTTATAATGAAGTTAAATATTTGCCAAGATTTTACAATATCTTATAACTTAGTGAAAGATTCGCCAAGATTTTACAAGATTATATAATAAAATGACAGATTCACCAAATTTTTTATATACATATTATATTATTGATAAAATCACCTTCAAATTTTCCTATATATCGGAGAGATTCACCCATTTTTTATACATATAAATCTAGGGGGGGTTCTTAAAATCATCCCTATCTAGGACCACTCACAACTGAGAGTTATTCTACGGTACACACCCCATGCGAGAGTAACATTTTCCACTACAGATATGGAGTCCGTAAGGACTCATCGTTGAGCATCCTCAACAGTAAAGCTAGGACCACTCACAAGAGATTGTTATTCTATGGTACACTCTCTATGTGAGAGTAACATCTGCTACTATAGATATAGCATCCATGAGGACTCATCGTAGATAATCCTTAGCTTTAAGGCTAGGACCAATCACGAGTGAGTGTTATTCTACGATACACTCTCCATGAGAAACTAACATATGATACTGCAGATCTAGTGTCAGTGACGACTCATCGTAGAAAATCCTTAGAATTAAGTCTAGGACCACTCACAAGTGATCGTTATTCTACGACATCTACATATGAATGTAGTTACACTCTCCATGTGATAGTGGCATCTGCAGGACCGTCCTCAGCTAGTAAGGACAACTCTCATGAGCATAGTGTTATTTTCCCACAAGACCATCCTCAAGAGAGGATACTATTGTCCACAAGTGAATGTCGAACCTTGTCAACATCTTCAGGTGCACTTGGCCTCTTTCATACTGGAGCATCACTCTCATCATCACTCCCCCATTCCAGGGAGGATCCATATCATGAACTTACTCCCCCATTTTCCAAGGAGGGTTCATATCTTTGACTTGTTCTTACTTTAAGAGGAGAGTCCATATCTTCGACCTGTTCCTCCTTTTCGAAGAGAGTCCATATCTTTGACTTGTTATTCCTTTATGAAGAGAGTCTATATCTTCGACTTGGAGTCTTCCTTTTTTTAAGAGAGTCTATATCTTTGACTTTTTCTTCCTTTCCGAAGAGATTCTATATCTTCGACTTGTTCTTCCTTTCTAAAGAGAGTCTATATCTTCAAATCGTTCTCCCTTTCCGAAGAGAGTCTATATCTTTGACCTGTTTCTACTTTTCAAGAAGGGTCTGTATCTTCATCATTCCTCCTTGCGAGAAAAGTTTGTATCATCATCATTGTTCCTCCTTACAAGGAAATTCTTTTCGAACTACACCAAGATTGTCACATAATATTGGTCAAAACATCAGCAACTTGCTCATTGGTACTCACATACTGGAGTTTTATAGCTCCCTTCTGTACCATAAAAATATCATATTTCTGTGCTTTGATTTATCATGGAACACAAGATTCTTTGTCATATTTCTACAACTCTGGTTGCCACATAGAATTGTTGTGGTATCCAACTCTAGATCAAATCATTGGGTCCTGGAATAGCCCTTTTTTACCACACCAATTATATCTTTTTCCTTGTCCTACTTCATTTACATACACCAGACATATGTTTTTGCTCAAGTTGAGTCTAAATCCTTATAGGTATGATTTATTATTATCTTATTCTATTAATGCCTAAGATTGTTATGGTTAGAACTCTATCTTTTGAATTGTGCTAATATGTATTGATTTTATAAAGATAGTTCCAAGCCTTAAGGAACACAAGTGTAGCATCCTGCGTAGTCTAGAGAAGAAAGGGATACTTGGTACCAGTTGTTACTCCTCAGACCCAGTTCCATATGTTGAATGGAAACAATGCGATCATCTCTCCACGTGGTAGCTACAACAGAATTTGGCTGCAACAGTGTTTCGCTACGCCAGGCATTGTGGTGTAACAAACATAAATAGGATAATAATTAAATAAGGATAATAATTAAATAAAATAATAATTGTTAATTACTATAGTAGTTAGCTATTAATGTGGAGGGACATAACTCTTCATTATGAAATGCTCAATCCATATTAAAGGTGAGCTATGTTGTAATATCCTAACATCTATCATCATATCTATTTTATCAACTCATGGATTATATGTATTTTAGAAAGTGGAAGTACGAGAAGTTACAGTAAAACGGTTTTTTACCATTACAGTGGTATCATAGCTAGTTTGTGATCCAGGCCTTTGGTCATATCATGATTTTTAATCATAATCCTAGGGAGTCCCTAAATTTATGTTCTTTGACCAAGTAAGAAAAAAGAAAAGAAAGTCAAAAGAAAAAATAAAAAGGAAAGAGAGTTAAAAATAAATAAAAACTGAAATAAGGAGGAAAAACAAAAAAAAAAGGGAAAGAAAAAAAAAGTTAAAAAAGAAAATATAAAAGTATAAGAAAAAAAAAGAGGGTAAAAGTGAAACCACACCTGGTTTCTTAAAAGGGGTTTTGGGTTTGAATATAAAAATGCATAATAATACTACTAAAGTGCAAGTAAGATTTGAACTTTAGGTGGGGAATATAACACTCATTCCTCCCAACAACCCAATCTACTCACATTTTACAAAACTTAAGGGAAATAAAAAATTTTAAAAATTCATAATAATTGCTACTAAAAAGCAAGTGAAATTTGAACTTAGGTGGGGAAGGTAACACTCATTCCTCCCAACCACCCAATCTACTGGCATTTTACAAAACTATTGGGATTTTTCGATTATTTAATTATAATATTTCAAAACCTTATTTTATTATTATTAAAACAAATAATAAAATAAAGATATTTTATATAATAATTAATACAATGATTAATTATTATTTAAAAAAAAACTATATATAGTTTATAAAACATTAATATAATAAAATTATTAATTAATTAATTAATTATTATTATTATAAAAATAAAACTATAATAATTATTAATTATAATAATTATTTTTGGAAAAAATGGTTATTTGACCTAACAAGAAATAGTCGAAGAAAGTTTTTTCCAAAAGAGACATATTGAGAATTATTACAGCTTTTGTATCTACCCTTCTAGAAGAAAAGAAGTCACAAAGGTGAAGTAGAAACATAGTCACAAACAATGGCACCTACATATTCAGAAATGAAGGCACAACTACAAACAACAGTGGACGAGTTAGAGAAATATAAGGCGATCAATAAAAGTCTATAGGCTGAGGTTGAGACACAAAAGTGGTTGAAAGAGTGGAAAGACAATGAGAATCACCGCTTATGGAATCAAATTCGACAAATAGAACGAACCATAATAGATAACAAGAAAGTGTTATCTGACAAGGAAAAAGACATAACATGTTTAAAAATTCATAATCAAAACCTAGAAGACCATATCAGAAAGTCAAAAAATGACAGCAACTCACCATATGGAAGCGATAATGATTTAGAAGAAGAAATAAAATGTCTAAACAAGCTCATCATGGAAAAATATGTTGAACTAGTGCAAGTCCAAAGAAATTTAGAAAATCAAGAAACAAAGTTACGTCATCATCAACAGCAAAAATAAAAACTTCAAAAGCAGCATCATGACAGTAAGAAGACACATAAGCTGGAACTAACAAAAGTCAACAAGGTGTTATAAAGCAACTCTGAAGAAATTTTCAAATTAAGAAGTCATAACAAGAAACTAGTCACAAAAATTAAGAAGTTGAAAAGTAGTCAGAAGACAGATCAATATACGGAAGACATTGAAGGAAAAATTCTAGACAAACAGGAAGAAAATCGTTGTATTAGAAGGCATAACAAATATCCTAAGGAACAACTTAAGAAGTCTCTAAAGATGACAAAAAATCACATGTAGAAGTGATTAAGAAGTTTCAAAATGATAACATGCAGTTAGAAAAAAAGTTGGAAAAGATACATAACGAAACCTTAAAACCTTAAGAGATGAAAATACAACTTCCTACTCAGATCAATGCTCAAAAGATGACACTCGCAAAAGAAAATGACATTGTGAAAATTCCATATCGACACCCCAACCATAAAAAAAGATATTCTAAAAAGTGGGAAATGTCGAAAGATAATGATACCAATGTGATAAAATATCCTAATGTTAAATAAGTATGGAATGCCAACAGTCCACAACAAATCAATTTGGGATGGATTGATTCGTCCACAAATCGGAAGTTGTGTTCAACTCTCAGTAGTTCGTATCGACATGTTTCATCAGCTGCGACACCACAAAAAATGATGCAAAAACATTATAAGGATTTAAGGACAAATCCTTTCAAAGGGAGTGGAAATGTAATGAACATAAATAGGATAATAAATAAATACATAAGGATAATAATTAAATAAAATAATAATTGTTAATTATTATAGTAGTTAGCTATTAATGTGAAGGGACATAACTCTTCATTATGAAATGCTCAAGCCGTATTAAAGGAGAGCTATGTTGTAATATCCTAACATCTATCATCATATCTATTTTATCAACTCATGGATTATATGTACTTTAGAAAGTGGAAGTTCAAGAAGTTACAGTAAAACGATTTTTTACCGTTACACGCAACAACAGACAGAGAATTTCTTGTCCAAATGATTTCGTTGATCCAATAACAACCAGAGTAACAATAATCCCTATATTCCATATCGTCATTCAATTCAATTCATGACGTAACTGCCTTATTTTAATAGGGCATCATGAATATCATAGGTCTTGATGGCTGCCCGATATTAGTGGATCTGAATTTGTGTTATTCATGTATAAATACGGGAAGGAGATTTGAGCCTGAGGTTGGTTAATTGCTATCAGACTATGTAAGCTATAACAGAGAGCTGTAACTTTGAAATAGAATGTTTAATACAAGGAGCATATTCTTCATATATTGGTTTTTTAATTCATGTTAGTTCATGGCGTCTCTGTTCGAAGGATGGGCCCGCCTTCCCATAGAGATTGTCGATTTGATTAGATGCTTAGTTTATTTCTATTGTGTGGTGTGGAATTACAGTAGATGCATTTTATAGTTAGCTACAATAGTGAGGATTGATAATGGTATTTTCCTTTGATAGTTAATGATTGCATTCCAATTAGCTGCAACTATGTGGTGTGATAGTTGACTATGTAGGATAGATTCTATTTATGCATAGTGTGCCAATTAGCTGTTACAGCCAAGCTTAGCTCTAATTTATTTCTGTTACTTGTCTTTCTTGGAATTTATTGAACTAGTCATATTATTATTGCAAGTGGTGTGATTCTTTACTATTATTTATGATTTTCATCCTAGATTATTTAAACAGATCTTAGACGAGTCCTGGTAGTTTGATACTTTCATAGTTTACTTTCTGCAAGAGTACATCTAGCTTAATTCTTTCTAGATTAGTAATTGTTAGAGTAATGATTGTAGGAGGGTAAATGCATTTCTGAATTCTTAGATGGATAAATTAGGTTAGCTTTAGCCATGAGAAGACTTTGAATGAGCAGATAGGTAGGACAATTAATCTTTCATTCATTCAATCAGTTACTTAAGTGTTTATGCAAATATTGTGCTAATTATCTTTGAAACAAAAAGACTTCATTGGGTTGATAATTCATATTGAGCATTATGTATGTTAGTTGTAATTTATTAGCATATAGGGTGACCAACATTTTGGCGTCGTTGTCAGGGAAGATAATTAATAGACATAGTAGTTGTTGTATTTATTCCTTTTCTTCAATATTTTTTTAAGCTTGCATGACTTTTGGGTTGCATGAATACAAGGAGAACACAACGGGACCCTCCCAGAACCCCTAGAACTCCTCAAAATACTAACTTGGCAGGTGTTCGAGGTCATGGAAGAAGTTCAGCCTTAAGGAGAAGAACATCCATTAATGATTTAGTGGCCAGGGATAATTCTTATACTGGGGCACCAGATCAAGGACCATCATCTTTTAGAAGAATCCATGTCTCCCCTAGGGAGGAGGAATTAGTTCCAAAAGTGGAGAAAACATGAGGAGTTGCGACACCATCTGGTGTCCCTGATGGATAAGTTCCAAGATATAGGGGTAGTATTGTGGGAGAAAGTGGACCAAAGGTGGTTTACCATATTTATGGAAAAGAGGTTACAAAGGAGGATTGGTTAAAGTTACAAAAAGAGTTGGAAAATTATATGAAGCGAAGACATGAGGAGGAAGAAGTAAACATGAATAACGAGCGTCATCCTGGCGATAGTGAGGAAGAAGTGGGGGAGAATCATGATTCTAATGGCGATCTCTAGCATGAGGAGACTGACTCCACACTTCAGTTCCCCATTCGACAACCCACTAGATCGACCCCCATGAAGAACATCTTAGCATCAGTGTTACCATGCTTCCCTGGGAAAGCCACTGAGGATCCGAATGAGTTCCTCTTCGAATTCGACATCCTTTGTCGCAGCTATGATTACACCACCTATGCATAAAATATGAAACTCTTTCTGGATACTTTAAAGGCTAACGCTTTGCACTGATTCATCAGCCTAGGTGGTGAGTTTGTTCCCACTTGGGAACAGATGAAATAGGTGTTCCTTGGAAAATATCAAGAGTACTGTAGAACCAAGGATAAAAGAGAGGAATTGTTTAAGATGGTACAGAAGGATGAAGAGAGTTTGGAAGACTTCATGGAAAGACTTCTGTAAAATGTGGAGAGGGTAGGACAAATAGATATGAGGAAATATGTACTCAAAATTATCTTACTACGTGGAATTAGAGAAGATTGCCTAGACATGTTGAATTTGTTGGGAAAGGGGTATGTCTAAAAGCAATCTTTTGAGGATATTGTCGACTTATGTCGAAGATATTCGAGAGGATCATCTAGAACCAACAATTGGTACAAAGGACTAGATCAATATGTCTTCTCTAGAACACAGAAGTCATCCAATGGAGGGGCCACTCAAACAGAAATAGGAAACATTCTTGAGAACTTCAAGACATAAATGATGAGTTCCATCTCCTTAGAAATGGATGTCTTGAGAGAAAATAAGAGGCAAGAAGTAGAATATTTGGCACTTGGCGTCTTCTGTCCTAGATGCAAAAAGAAGTACCCACTAAGGGAGTATCCACTTGACAAGGTGGAGGTATGTCAGATTTGTGAATTAAATAATGATACTAAGGAATGTCCTTCACTACCCAAAGTTAAAGCATTTTTACAAGCATCTACCTCATATGTGGAGCAAGATTACTTCATTGCTCAAAAGAAGCCTTGGAAACCTCTAAATCAAGGTATGAATCCAGACCCACCACCTTTTTGGAATAATATGAATACAAAATTCCCTTCACATTATTACTTGTACCAATGGCATCCATCTCAACCCTCTATGCAAAATCCTAACTCTTGGACACCCTGGATACAACAATAGAACCAACAAGATCCATGGTCTCCTAGTTGGGGAAATTCCTACCCAGGAAATCACTTTCCTAATAACCAACCTCCTCATCAATAGTTTCCTCCCCAAGAGTATCCTCCTCCATAGTTCGTCACCAACAGTATAAACAGTCATAGCTGCAACTCCAAAATAATGTTGCACCGATGAACATGCCAATACGACCACAACTGCCTGCCCAGCCTAACCCTAACCCAAACAATAAAGCAGTCCATCAATTCAATATTGCCAACATTCCTACTTACTCCATTACCCCAGTTTCCTGCAATGACATACACCTACGATGAGGGAGAGTAGTGGATCCCTTAGTCATTGAAGATGCTCTGTCTTCTATGACTTAAGAAAGAATGAATCAACAATATCCATTTAATACAGCAATCCCCATCATTGAGGATGATGAGATTACTACTGAAATACCATTTGAAACACACGAAGAAACACTTATTGAAACAAATTCTACGCAACCAACAAGAGAACCACCATATCCTGAACGACTGATCCTAAAAAATACAGTGGAACAACCTCAATTTAATATCTTAGGATAGTTAAAAAACCTATATGTCAAAATTCCACTGTTATAATCCCTTCATGACGTGCCCATCTATGCCAAAACAGCTAGATATCTATGTGTAAGAAAACCAGGGAGAAATCCTAGGGACCTCCCACTATCCATGTAATAGGAAAACTCTCTGAATTAATAATTTGAAAAACCCTCTTGGCTAAGTATGATGATCCTAGAAACCCTACTGTGATAGTACACATTGGAAACACTCATATACCTAATGTTTTGGTATATTTAGGCACAACTATCAATGTTATGACCATTGAAACTGTGAAAAAAGTTGGGCTCACTAATCTTTGGCCAACCCCTATGATATTAGAAGTTGCTGATAGGTCCACAATCAAACCCGAGAGAATCCAAGATGACCTCTTTGTCTCAACTGATTCGTGGGAGTACCCTGTGGACTTCTTGGTTTTACAATCGAATTCGCAATTAGGGGGACATCTATTGATCCCGGGAAGACCTTGGTTAGCCACAATAGATGCTTGCATCAACTATCAGTTGGGATCCATGACTATCTCAGATGGGACTGATACAAAAGGCCCAAGCTTATGCCCTCCAACTCGACCCATGTTAGAAGTTGAAAATCCACTGTGGATAGATCTGGAGGAGGAAGAAGGCATTCAGTCGTTATTAATGATAGGGAAAGCCTTAAATTTTAAGGATGAAACAGAGGACGACACTATTAATAGTTTCATTAGTGATCCCACATATGTCAATAAACATGTTTATCAAATTCTAAACAGTACTTTAGGTGAAGAAGAATAAGAAATTCTAACAGAAGATACCTTAGTCAGTGATGCCAACATAATTCCATTTTTAAGAACTCGAAAATAATTCTAGTTGAAATAGAGTCAAGAAAAACATTGAACATCAATCTGAATCTCGCTCCTGATGAGTTGGAATTCCTAATCACTCTATTGAAATATCACAAGGGATATTTTTCTTGGGAGTACACAGATATGAAGGGCATCCCTTATAATATGTGTACCCATCACATTTACATCAAAAGTGAATCCCAACTTGTGTTCCAACCATAACGAAGGATGAATCCTAACTTGATGGATATAGTGAAAGAAGAAATACAAAAACTCTTGGAAGAAAGGTTTATATACCCAATCTCAGACAATGAGTGGGTTTCTCCACTCGTGATAGTGCCAAAAAAGAACGGGAAGTGGAAAGTCTATGTAGATTATAGGAAGTTGAAAAAAGCAACACATAAAGACCATTTTCCCCTACCTTTTATTGATTAGGTACTTGATACCTTGTCTGGGAAGAAGTTTTTTTCCTTTATGGATGGATTCAATCATTACAATCAAATCCATATTACTCCCGAGGACCAAGACAAGACCACCTTCACCTATCCCTGGGGTACCTTTGCATACAGGGTACTTCCCTTCAGTTTTTGTAATGCACCTGCCACCTTTCAGAGATTTGTTATTGGGATCTTTTCTGAGATGTTTAACGACAACATGGAAATTTTTATGGACGAATTTACCCCATATGGTAGTAGCTTTGAGGAATCAATAAAAAATATAGAAAATCTTTTAGTACACTGTGAACAATCCCAACTATATTTAAGCACTAAAAAGTGTCATATGATGATGAGCTAGGGTGTAGTTCTAGGGCACTTTATCTCTGCTGATGGTATCTAGGTAGACCCATCCAAAATCAGGGTAATTGAAAGCATACCCACTCCTGGAACACAAAAAGAGGTACGTAGCTTCTTAGGATATGTTGGTTCTTACAGAATATTTATAGAAATTTTTTCCAAGCTAGCTTCTCCTTTATTCAATCAGTTGATGAAGGATGTACAGTTTGATTGGAAGGATGCATGCCAAACAACATTCACTAAACTTAAGAAAAGGATATCCACAACTCCTATATTATGAGGACCCAATTGGGCTCTTCCTTTCCACATCTCCTCAGATGCTTCTGATACTGCCATTGGAGCAGTGTTGAAACAACAGCAAGGTCATGCTTCATATGCAATTTATTATATCAATAAAACTTGGCCCCTACTTAACTCAAGTACACTGTCACAGAAAAGGAATTTATTGCAATTGTCTATTCCATCAATAAATTTAGGCACTATATCACTAGATATCCCACTTTTGTGCACACTAACCCTTCATCCATTAAGTACTTAATGACCATAGCTATCAGTAATGCTAGATTAATTAGATGGCTATTACTGTTATAGGAATTCGGCATTACAATTATTGATAGACCTGGGAAGGAAAACATTGTTGTTGAATTTTTATCTCAACTTATTAACAATGATGACAGTTTACCAGTTGAAGATTCCTTCCTTGATGAGAATTTGCTTGCAGTTTTGACTGATTCCCCTTGGTACCTAGATGTTGATAACTATTTGACTGCAGGAAATATTCAAGCACATTTGTCAAAGAGAGAAAAAATAAAAATTATACAACAGAGTGGCAGGTACTGTTGGATAGATGGGCATATTTTCTACACAGGTTCTGATTTGGAAATCAGAAGATGTGTAAGGGAGGATGAAATTTTCAATATCTTAAAGGCTTTCCACGATGAACCCTGTGGGGGACATTTTGCTGACAAACGAATAGGTCATAAGGTATTACGGATGGGATATTATTCACCAATAGTTTTCAGGGATGCAAATAAAAATGTTCAGGCTTGTGATAGTTTCCAAAGAATGGGCCAACCCAGCAGACTAGATGAGATCCCTCTTCAACCACAGCTTGTGGTTGAACCTTTTTATAGATGGGATCTGGACTTTCTAGGGCCTATCAACCCTCCCTTGAAGTAGAAAGTGTATATTCTAGTTTGCACCGATTATATGACCAAATGGGTGGAAGATGTAGCTTTGGTCAAGGGAAATGACCAAGATGTAATGGATTTCTTGTATGGAGAAATATTCACCTGTTTTGGAGTACCCAAGAAGATAGTTACAGATGGTGGACTATAGTTTGTGTCCCACAAATTGGAAGCTCTATTATAGAAATATCACATTCAACACAGAATAACCTCAGCATATCACCCGTAGGATAATGGCCAAGTGGAAAGTACCAACAAGGTAATTGAGGCTATCCTAACAAAAATAGTCAAAATCCATCACACAGACTGGGCTTAAAGACTTCTAATGGAATTATAGGAATACCACACCACATGGCACAACACTATGGGCTTCTCCCCACACGAATTGGTGTATGGTAAGAATTTTGCCTTTCCCATTGGATTTGAAATTAAAAATTTAAAGACAACCATGGAAGTAGACTTAGACTTGACAGAAGCCCATAGGAACATATTGAATTAGTTAAATGAACTTGATGAGAAGCGCACAGCTGTTGTACATCAGACATCATTAATTCAACAACAATGTTCCATGTGGAATGATCAGTTCATAAAGAAGAAGGTGTTCTGTGAAGGAGACTGGGCCTTATTGTATGATTCAAGGTTTAAGAGGAAATTTAAGGGAAAACTATGTACAAGATGCTTGGGACCCTACCAAATAGAAAAGG
This sequence comes from Pseudotsuga menziesii, assembly GCA_001517045.1. Taxonomy (NCBI): domain Eukaryota; kingdom Viridiplantae; phylum Streptophyta; class Pinopsida; order Pinales; family Pinaceae; genus Pseudotsuga; species Pseudotsuga menziesii. Next base: position 188,756 of record LPNX010102432.1, on the reverse strand, counting down.
TGTTTGATAATGGAAGAGTCTGCTTGATAACTATTGATGAAAATCACAAGCCATTATTCGCTAATGGTCACAAGTTGTGACTATATCATAAGATGATTTCAAAGGACGCTTTCATTTCACATGTTGCAGCTGATCCCAATTATCAGTTAATGCAAGGGAAGGAATTTATTTCTGCCCATGTAAATTTTTAAGAACACTACAATTTCTGCACAAGAATCTATACATAAACAAATTGATGTTTTGTTTTATTTTTGTTTTATTTTTATTTTATTTTCCTTTACTCTTGATCGTTTTTATTTTGAAGAATGTGCAAAGGAATCTACTTGACGAGCAACGATCATGACTGGGATGAACGATTGCAGGTGCCCTAACTTATTTTCCTATTTTGAATAACTCCTTGAAAAAGATGAACAATTCAGTAGCAACAAATAGTAAGTTGAAACTCTGCTTATTTTTCCATCTTTTGCAGTTGTGACTCTACCAGATTTACCCTATTTTCCAGCTGTGACTCTGCCAAAATCTATCTATTTTTCTCATTTTTGCAATTGTGACTCCGCCAAATTTGTCCTATTTTCCAACTGCGACTCCGCCAAATTTCGCCTATTTTTCCTATTTTAACAGTTGTGACTCTGCCATATTTGCCCTATTTTCTAGCTGCGACTCCACCAAATTTATCCTATTTTTATATTTTCATAGTTGTGACTCCACCATATTTGTCCTATTTTCCAGCCGTGACTCATCCAAATTTTGCCTATTTTTATATTTTTGCAGTTGTGACTCCGCCAGATTTGTCCTATTTTCCAGTTGCAACTTCGCCAAATTTCGCTTATTTTTCCTATTTTCGCAGCTCTTCCTCTGCCATATTTGCCCTTTTTTCTAGCTGCGACTCCTCCAAATATCTCCCATTTTTCTATTTTCGCAGCTGTGACTTTGCCATATCTACCCTACTTTCCAGTTTCGATTCCACCAAATTATGCCTACTTTTCCTATTTTCGCAACTACGACTCCCCTAGATTTGTCCATTAAACATCTGCAACTCCTTCATATTTGTCCATAAATTTTTTCTGTTAATAACTCCATTGGGTTCCAACTCATTTCACAACTCCAACCAGAGTTCCTCCAAGAATGAAAAGACAACTATTTATTTTCCACGGGTGCCAACCAATATGGGTGTACTTGCCATTCAAAATGGTGGGGGAAATATCATAATAGGATATGCACAATTATGTTTTCAATTAAATGGTTGTGATGACACGTTGAACTATTATGGAAAGTTAAGACTCGTTTCAGATTGTGAAGGTACGTATTCTGACCATTTACATGATTAGGCATAAATTGGATATGGAAAAATTAATCATGCTTTGTCTTTTGCACCTGTCATCAAACCCATCCCCATTTAACTTTCAATCAATATGTATGAATTGGTACTTGGGATTATTATACGACCGTCACATTTTTCCTAATTTGTGTCAAATCTTACCAATCATTTCCTTTACGGTTCCTTTTCATAACCGTATTAACTTTCCTAAAATACCCAATCTCGACCTTGGTTGTTTGTTGAATGTTCTTGTGCTGCAACTTCCACTTCTGGATCTGTAATTTGCTGATTTGCTATGAGAACTATGAAGGAAAAGTGATATGGGTAGACCAGCCATACATGATCTTGTGAACATGGGGGGCCTTCGTAAGAACACAAAGGTTTTTTCCATTTTTGAAGCAGCTGGATGGACTGAGTATTTTCAATGCCTAAATTGTTTTCACACAGAAACAACTTTACATTTCATCCTTAATTTGACAAACACCCATTCGGAGGTCAGGGGTGTGTGCATAGATGTGACATAAGAAATTGTGGCATAGGTTACTGGTTTTCCTCAAGTAGGAAGGAGTTGGTTTGGACGAAAAACACAAAGTGCAACTGCAGTACAGGATTTTCTTACAGACGGTGAACATGTTCGACGAGGAGGTCGTGGGATAGCACTAGAATCATTGTCCCTTCCTTGGAATCAAGTGGTAATCTTCCTGAATAAATATATCACCTATGAAGGTAGGTAACAAACTGTCTACTTCTCTGAATTTCCTTTATTTTCTCATCTATATCATATTAATCTACTCAATATGTCATTTTACTTGTTGAAAAACCATACATTACATGGCGGAGTTTGTGAGAAACAACCAACACCTAGTTGCTTCTCTTACCCACCATGGCCTAATTAAATTACTCATCTTAAGGGCATTAGCACAACAAAACCAAACATGGGCACAATTTCTTGCTCAGCCTGGGATAATTTGGGAACCTACACAGTTGAGGGGTGTTGAAATAGAAGAGGAGGATAGGGCACATGCATAGTTTGGGGGTGTTGAAGTAGAAGAGGAGGACCATAGTCCCTCAAATTTAGTTGGGGGGGAGGATGAGACAGTGGCAGAATAGAATCAAAATTATCAGAAGGAATATTTGGAGGAGGCTGCAACATCAACAAACCCTGTAGAGGGAATATTTATTATGGAGGCTGCAGTAGCAGAAGCTGAGATTGGAGAGGCATTAGATGCTGCGACAGTGGAAGATGTAGCTGTGGAAGCTACAATGGCAGAAGAGGATGTGGAGATTGTTAACATTGAATCTTCCCCTGAGTTGGGAGGAACTTTGATTGAAGAAGAAAGTGTAGTGGCATAAACAAGGGAAGATGATGGATTCAGGAATAATCCTTTTATACCAGTCTCAGAATTGGAAACCCCTATTCCAAACCGAAGAAGGAGAATATCTGAAGAAGAAGGTCAGTCATCTGGGCTGGTGAAAAGAAGAAGAAATATGTATGTTACAGCAGCATAAGCAATATGGGTAAAGTGGGAAAACATTGAATCAAATATCAAATTTCCCATTGTGACACCTCAGACAACTGTCGCTCCCCAAGATCCTACTGCAGAAGAACCTCAAATTGAGATTCTTTTATATGAAAATGACCTACTAAAAGAGGAAGTACAAATGCTTCGGAAGGAATTGGAGAATTGGAAAGAAGCATGTAAGAAGCAGGTAGAAAAAAGATTGAATACTTTGGTGGAGGTTGCTGATCAGTTGGAAAATTCCCCTCCTGTTAAGGAAGGTGAAGGACAGGAAACAATGGTATGCCTCGAATGTGGGGAAATATTCAACTAGGAAGGATATAAAGTCACAGTATGAAAATTTGTTGCACAAGAACATGGACATGCAAAGACAGAAGAAAAATAAGTATTTTCAGTAGATCCAAATGATGAAAATGATCTAGAATTTGACATAATCCCTGACCTATAATTAGGAGAAGATAAACAAATGCAATCCCATCCATCAGTGGATACTGAAGTATTCTTGGATCGGTCTCATTTTTCAGGATAAATTGAAGTAACTCAAGAGCAACCTCAGCAGTCTAAATAATTTGAAAAAGAGGAGGCTATTACACAAGAACCAACTTCCTTAAAATTGCTTGTTGAAACTGCAACTCAAACAAAAGATGTTAAGACTGAGACACAAGAAAATTATGTTGTCACACAAGAACCGACATCCTTACAAATTTTTACTGAATATGCAACTCAAACTAAAGTTTCCATGGTTGAATTATAGAAGCAGGATGTTGTTAATTAGTTTTGTGGGAAGGGTGCATGTCCGATTCTTTGGTTGCAAAGTTTTTTTTTCATATATAATTTAATATGAATGATGAATGAATTATTTGGGAATGGGGCACACCCAGTTCCTTATTTATATAGGATATGTTTTTGGATGCCACATATTTATTATAGATTATGTCCACATGTTAAAGGGAGTGAGTGTATTAAATCATCCTTGTGTTGATTATATTATCATTATGTGTTGCATAAACCAGTGAGGATGCAACCCTAAGTCAATCGTTTCCTTATTTTTTTAAAAATGAGTCAATGAGGGTTTAACCCTAGACTTAATACTTGATTGCAATTTAGACTGGATGTCGTAAGAGTAAAGTCCTAGCCTTTATTGAGTTAAATTATATTAGGCTTTAATTACATATGAAAGAGAAGTATATGGTTGGTATATCCATAAGGAAATGGCCTTAGTTTGATGGATTATAAGAGAGAGGGAGTGCTCTTGATGAAGTAGAGACTCTACATTAGTGGATTCTTGTCTAAATAGGGGGTGGCCTCTCAACAAAAGGAATATACACCAGGTAGAGAGCCAAAAGGTCGGGTGGAACGTTGCAGTCAAGCCTTCATTTGCATCAATCTATCTAATTTAGATAAGTGCTCTTCATTTGTTATGTTAGTATTGCAAAATTGATGCCAAAATTCAATAAAGATGTATCCTTATTGTGTTGACTTAATTAATTGCACTTAATTAATTGAGTGCTAGTCTATAATTATTCCTCCATCTTATAAGAATGTAAAGTTATTGAAGAATATGTTATTAATTATACATTTGATAATGAATGGTGGTTTTTATTAATGTAATGTCATGGTTATAATTGATTAAATGTAAGTAAATACTAATATGTATATAAGTTAATTATTGTTCTTAGCTTCCAAAGATTGTCCATTAGTCTTGTACAAGTTATAATTCTTGGACCCCCTGAGGAAGAGATTTAGCTAAATCAAAATAGCGAATTTGTTTCAAGTGAACTTTGTTCCTTCGCCTAACTTGGTAGCAGTTAATAAAACTATTAACCTACTTGTATCATCATGGTTTTCTCCCTTAATCGTAACATATGAGCACAGCCAGTATAGGTCTGATTCAACTCCTATACTAAGAGTAGAACCCTAATCAATAAGAGTGCAACATCAATGTCATTATGTACCGAATAAGATGTGATGGTTTTATTAATGTAATGTCATGGTTATAATTGATTAAATGTAAGTAAAAAATAATATGTATATAAATTAATTATTGTTTTTAGCTTCTTTTTTTTAAAGGGTTAAGTTAAGGAGGTGGTTCACCATTTGTTTGAGGGACAATCCACCTGTCAAGTCAACAAGTCATGTCAAATCAACAAGTCCAACACATTTATTGAGATTGCATCAACCATAAGTGGCTCAAGAAGAGCATATATGTCAGTGATATGAATTGAACCTGGGTGGGGAGGATAACAATCATTCCTCCCAACCACCCAAGCTACAACCAATGGACAAATGTTCTTAGCTTCCAAAGATTATCAATTAGTCTTGTACTTATAATTAAGTAACTTTTTCTATAGACAAAATATTTAAATATTCATGCCTTAAAGGGAAATAAGTTGTTATTCTTGAATTGACCCTTATAATTCAAGTGTGAATTGTATGATTTGAGAAGGAGGATAACTTAGAAGATATTATAAACCATTGTTGAAATCTTCAACTTGTTATGCATATTTAATATTAAGCTTAAAAGTTGAATTTGGTTAGCACGTGATACTACTAAACAAAAGAAAATGGTTACAGGGAACATTGGTCTTGTACTTATAGTTAAGTAACTTATACTATAGAAAAAAGATTTAAATATTCATGCCTTAAAGGGAAATAAGTTGTTACTCTTGAATTGACCCTTATAATTCAAGTGTGAATTGTATGATTTGAGAAGGAGAATAAATTGGAAGATTTATAAACCATTGTTGAAATCATCAACTTGTTATGCATATTTAATATTAATTTTAAAAGTTGAGTTTGGTTAGCACGTGATACTATTAAACAAAAAAAATGGTTTCTGGCAACAATGGCATAATAACAATTTATTGCATCGAAGAGGTGCATTCTACAGCCCAATAGGGGACAATGGCATAATAACAATTTATTGCACCAAAAGAGGTGCATTCTACAGCCCAATAGGGGACATATGTGTAACTTCTTCCATGCTCATCCTAGAGTTGACACATGTCCTTTATAATATATAATAAAATAATATTAAAAATAACTTGTCTACTTAAATTAAATTTTAATTATTTAGAATTGCATATATATAAAAACAACATAAATTAGATAAACTAAAACCATAAAAATTAGATTACACATTTTCACTCTAAAAAGGGGTTTGCATTTTGAGAGATTTGATCCCTCTCGGTGCTTGGTAAATGAATCTATGCTGCTTTATAAGAAGGATCAAACTATGTAAAATTAAATATATAATATTGTATCTCTCGTGTTAAACACCTTATAGCCAAAAGTGGTTATTAAAATTAATATAATTAAGAAAATGTTATACGCCTTGTGCATAACATTTTAGAATAATAACGCCTTGTGGTTTTATGATAATAACGCAACGATTATGTTTTAGAATAGATTAGATATCTATTGCACTTATACCACTTTGATATAATAGTTACACTAAAGTTAAAGTTAAATGTATTACATAAGGTAAATATTTTTTTTATTGTAAATAAACTTATACTATTATGGATTATACATACTTTTTATGTTTTCAAGTAATTAAGGATAACTAAATAAACTCTATATCAGAGGAATGTGGATAGCAAGGAGGAACATGCATACTCCTAATGCTTGACTGAGTAAGTAAAATATCTTTGGTTAATGACCATGATAAAAGAATGTAAGATCAACCGAGTAGATTTCAATGGTCCTATTCTAGGTATGGCAACCAAGCGCTATGAATCTTAATTTTTTCAAGATAGACCATGGTTTGAATTGCTTTATACATTTCTTATACATAAGAATGTATTTGATGAAAAGTACCTAGTTCATTATGATTTGATAAATATTGTGGCTAACTTATTGATTTGAATGGATGATGTATAAAAACAATTTACCCTATTTTCCTAAAATAGTAAAAGAAAATTGGGTACATTACAAAGCATCAAATGCAATATTTTATCCATGAACAACTAAAAGAGGCCCTGAATATACATACAAATTATGTCGATGCACATCAAATTGACATGAAATATGAGTTTGGGGATAGAGTGTTCCTACGGGTTAGGCCGCAGAAGAGCTCCATCAAATTTGACAAGGGGGCCAAATTGTTGCCGCAATTTGTGGGACCATTTGAGATTATAGAGAGATTGGGATTGGTTTCTTATTGTCTTTCTTTTCCATCATCACAGAGTCAAATACACGATGCTTTTCATGTGTTAATTTTGCAACATTATATGGTAGATCCATCTCATGTTATTTACTTGAGTAACTTGCATATTTCTCACGAGGGGGCCTTAGTTGGTGGTGGAGTCGATCCGTATTTTGGAGCGGAAAACTCAATAACCTAAGGTCAAGATCTAGTGGGATAGCTATAGTCTGAGCTCTGCAACCTGGGAGGACACATTAGAGATGCGTGAATAGTTTCCATGTTTGTTTTAGAACCTTGGGATGAAGCTTCTTAAAGAGGGGTGTATGTAATGCCCCATTTTGTCATTTAACTTTTGACAGTGTTGTAACACGATTATTTGAGAGCATTCGGTTTTGAATGACCTGACCATGTGTGGAACCAGTACTTTGATTTTTAAAGATAAGTGTTTGAAAACTATTTATTATGAGACAATGTTATGATGATGATTTATGGATTAAGGCCATAGATAAGCCGCCCAAAGGTGTTTCTAACATTTGGAGTTGTCTTGTGCCGTCCTTTCAAATCTCGGGAGATTGGGTGGCTTGGGTACCATGCTTTGGTACTTCAATCAAAATGGTTGGAATCCCATAATGTGGGGTCCAAGTAATTTCAAACTCCCTCCTTAGTTGATTAGAATTATTTATACTCTGGGATATGAAACTCTTCATCAAATATATTTGATATGAAATTCTTCATCAAATATATTTGAGTTCTGATGCTCTTCGTATGGCCACTCGTTGGGTGGGAGCATTTCAGTTGGGACTCGTCGGAGCTTTCACTGAAGAGTGGTGTCAGTATAATTTTCGGAACTTGCCGAAACTCTAACTGTATGTTTTCTTAAATATAGAAAGAACTTAACAGCCTGGAATCAACTGGCGACAGCGTAGAAATTGGATTTTAAAAATCTCATATGCGTCACATGATCAACTTGCGACATGCCGGCACGGGAAATGTCAAAATTTAAAAATTCTCACCGGAATATTACAGTTTTTAACAACGGATTGAAGTACGTTTGACAGCCTGGAATCAACTGGCGACAGCGTAGAAATGGGATTTAAAAAATATCATATGCGTTACATTGTCCAACTTGCTACAGCCTGGAATCTAGGACGGATTTTAAAGTTTACAAAACCTAATTGTTAACCGGACGGATTTTAAAGATTACAAAACCTAATTGTTAATGGGACGGATTTTAAAGATTTCAAAACCTAATTGTTAATTGTTACATTGAAAATAGAAGTATTATTTTCCGTTGAAAATCGAAATCTTATTCTCTCTGCTGAAAGAGGAGCGGAGCCGAACACACAGAAGAGGAGCCGAACAGAATTGGGGAGTTATCTTCATATGGGATTTCTCCGCGGAGCCGAACGGAATTTGGGGTTTATTTTCATTTGAGATTTTTATTTTGTATTTCTTATGTTTTATTTAAGCATGGCCATGCTGTTTCTATTTGTAGATTTTTCTGTGTTTTTTTTGTTCTTTTGATTTTTTCTGTGGTTTTTGTTTTTTTGCTTTTTACAGTGTAAATCTGTTTTTTCATGTTTTTGGGTCTGGGTTTGGGATAAGTCTCTTGGGTGAGGAGAAAAAAAAGGCCCAGAAAAACAAAGGACAGGTATGTACTGTTTTGCTTTTTTGACAGCACTGTGTAATGCAGTTATTATTTGTCAATTATATTATCAGATTGGCTTTAGTTATTTTGTTTATGTTTATGTTTTGATAATATTTTCATTTTTTCTTCAGTAGACCGGAAAAGCTATGGAACGTGTATGCGGAATTTCATAATTTCGCAATAACAGGTAAATTTTAGATCGCATTAAGATCATAAATAAGCCTTGAATCAGATTTGTTAAGTTACAAGCTCTGAATTCACATCACGTCACATTTATTCAGCACAAGCTTTGAATTCACATCACATCAGATTTATTGAGTTGTATATTTTAGATTTCTTAAGTCAGGCTAGGTTTTAATCACATTACCTCAGATTTATTTAGCTGTATATTTTTTATTTTTAAAGGCCAGGTTGGATTTCCGCTAGGTTTTAATCTACATCACCTCAGATTTATTCAGCTGTATATTTTTTGTTTCTTTATTTCTGTAGGTTTTAATCAAAGATTAGGTTACAAGTTATCTGTTGGATATATCCTGTCATTTGTCATTATTTTGTTGAGTTTATGAGATTTAATAATATCAGAATTCAAATCTTTAATAATAACTATATATATATAAAAGTTTGTGTTGTTTATTATTTTAATTTTAATCTAAAATCATTTTGAATATATCTTGTTATTTGTTTTTCTAAATTTATGATATATTATTTTGCTACATATGTGATTTAATAATATGTGTTAATGATGTGTGTTTTTTTAAATTATTTTTAGTATTTTATTAATAATGTGGAATTGCTTTAATTTTTAATTACAAGTTTACTGGATTTAATAATATAAGTTTATATTTTCTATTATCTTTTCTCTAAATTGTTTTCTAAATTTAATTTGTTTTAGATTAAGATTTAATTAGTATTATATTTGTTAAGTTAGATTGGATTTTTTTACATTATGTTTTAATTTTTTGTTAGGCATTAATCTGTATTAGATTTGCTAAGTTAGATTGGGTTTTAGTTAAAACTCAGATTACTATTTATATTTTGCAATTTGATTGTCTTGGGTTAAAGCAATTTAATATGTGTTCTGATTTATTTAGTAAGTAGTACATTTTGTATTTGTTTATTTTTATTTTTGGGTTCATGTAATTCAATATTATTCTTTTGTTTTTTTGGTTTATGCACTTTTAAGTTAGAATGAAATTTTAGATTACCATTTATATTTTAGATTTGTTAATTTTTCTGAGATTCATGTAATTTAATAATATTAGTATTTTTTATATTTTAATAATATAATTCAATTTTAACAGTATTAGTATTTTTTAATTTTTATTAATATGTATCTTTTTATTTTGGTTTTTTTGGTTTTCAGAATTAATACGTTTTTATTTTTATATTATTTAAATATAAATTTTTCTTTTCCTAATTTAATATTGTATATTTTTTTAAATTATTTGAGTTAATAATTTAGTAACTATTTTAATATTTTATTATGGTTTTATAACATTAATAATAAAATAAATCATTTTTATTTTTTATTATTTTATTTATTTCAATAGTATTGTAAATTATTTTTGAGTTTTAATTTATATTAGATTTAATTTGCAATTTTTTATTTATTTATTTTTTAAATTTTAGTCAAATAATTTGTAAAATTTGTATGGTTCTGTTACGATTGTTTTTACATTGTGTTGTTGTTTGCAAGTAACAATTATTTTGGTATCTAAGAATTCTCCACTAGTGTGACATATCTTTTAGGTTTCTATTTTTTCTTTAAATAAAGAAATGGTGGACATAAGATACCTGAATAGGTTTCTTTGTTTATTATTAAGGGTTTATTATAAGATTTTATTTTCTTTATTTTTGTTTGAACAATATGGTTGCAATGACCTAATGAAGTTGTGTTATACAGGTGTCCATACAAACAAGAAGTTTGTTGCTTTTGAGTTGAACTGTATGACAAATGAAGATTATTAAGAAGGGTGAGTGTTACTCTTAATTAAACCCTGTATATTATATTTGAAAACAATATTAGTTTATTAATCAATTTTTTTTGCTTTTCTTTCAGGTATATGCAGGTATATGAATTGATGAGTGGAGGATTTTTGACAAAGAATACCACATTTAAAGGAAGATGAAGAATATGCTGTAACAAAAAAAATATTGTGGAAAGTATATAAATTTTTTGTATGAATATATGAGTGCATTCTCATATAGTTAAAATTGTAATTTCTATTATTTTTATGTAACACAAAAATCCTATATATTAATAAAATTATCATTATGTTTTTAGGAGAGAGGGCTTTTGCCCTTTCTCAAAACTCATTGATAGCTCTGACCAAAGCTATTTTTGAGATGTCCACTCTTTAGGTCTGTGTTTTGTTTTTAGATTTTTTAACTTTTATTTTGTTGTTATGTAATTGTCATTTCCTTTATTTACTGGATGTTGATTTCTATTTTTAATGCATCAACATGTTTATACAATTTATGGTTAATTTGTTGTATTTTTAATTAATTAAATAAAAACAAGTTTATCATAATAATTACAATTACAACATTTTTCAATTAATTTAAATAAAAACAGTTTTAACATGAATATTACATTTGCAACATTTTTTTATTTCATTAAACTTAATACATTTGTAATATTTTTTTATTTGATTAAACACATTATATTTGCAACATTTTTTTTATTAATTTAAATAATTTTTTTTTATACATTGAAAGCATTACATCTTCAATAGAACTTTATTATAAACACTACACTTGATTATGAGCATTGCATTTTGAAAATTGCTATAACTTAAAATTGAGCATTATAAGCATTACACTTTAAGTATTACATTTCCAATTTATTTTTATATTAAAAGCATTACATCTTCAAAAAAAAATTGTTATAAATATTACATTTGCAACATTAACTTATGCAACACAATTTTATTATACCTATTACGTATGCACCAATTTTTTATTTTATAACCAGCATTTCACTTAAAAAATCAAAAGTACATTAACTTTACAACATTGTTATATTAATTTAAAATAAAAAAATCAATACTAACCACAAATATAAATTTATTAGAAGCACCACATTTTATTATGAGCATTACACTATTTTTTTATTTGATTAAACATATTATATTTGCAACATTTTTTATTAATTTAAATAAATTTTTATTATACATTGAAAGCATTACATCTTCAATAGAACTTTATTATAAACACTACACTTGATTATGAGCATTGTAAGCATTACACTTTAAGTATTACATTTGCAATTTATTTTTATATTAAAAGCATTACATCTTCAAAAAAAACTTTGTTATAAATATTACATTTGCAACATTAACTTATGCAACACAATTTTATTATAACCATTACATATGCCCCAATTTTTTTATTTTATAACCAGCAGTACACTTCAAAAATTAAATAGTATATTAACTTTACAACATTGTTATATTAATTTAAAATAAAAAAAATCAATACTAACCACAAATATAAATTTATTAGAAGCACCACATGTTATTATGAGCATTACACTTTAAAATTTGATATATAATATAAAAGATAAAATTTAAATTATGTGTTTTGTAATGTTTGTATTGTGCATGTGTTGTGTTGTGATATGTTGTGTTGTGTTGTGTACAAAATGTACACATGAAATATATATTTATGTAATATGTTGTACACGTTACAGTTTATCATAATTATTACATTTATAACAATTATAACAATTTATAACAATTTTTCAATTAATTTAAATAAAACAATTATAACATGAGTTCTAACATTTGCAACTTTTTTTTTTATTTCATTGAATTTATCACATTTACAATAATTGTTTATTTCATTGAACACACTACAGTTGCAACATTATTTTTATTGAGTTAAATACAAAACAACTTTATTATAAGCAATACATTTGCATTTTATATTTATTTTTTACAATACATTTTTAACGGAACTTTATTATTTTTTATGAGTATTACATTTTGAAAATTAATTTAATATAAAATTGAGGATTGTGAGCAATTACACTTGAGTATTACATTTGCAATATTTTTTTTTTATGTTTAAAGCATTACATCTTCAAAAAAAAATTGTTATAAATATTACATTTACAACAAAACAATTTTATTATAAACATAACATATGCATTAATTTTTAATTTTATAATGAGCATTACTTTTGAGAACTTAAACAAAAAAAAAGGACAGCATATTGAAGCAAATCAAACACTTCCAATTATTCACACAATTAATGGACACTTTCAATAATTCACACAATTAATGGTGAATTAAATTTGCAACATTATTATATTAATTTAAATGAAAAGCAAATTTCAGTATATGCATTACATTAACCAGTATAACTTTGAATTTAAATAAAAAACAAATTTCATTATATACATTTACATTAACAAGTATAACTTTATTATAAGCAGTACACTTTATTATGAGCATTACACTTTAAAAAATGATCAAATTTAAATTATTATGTGTTTTGTAATGTTGTGTTGTACATGTGTGATGTTGTGTTGTATACAAAATGTATACATGAAATATATTTACGTAATATACACATGAAATATATATTTATGTAATATTTGTAATTTCTATTTTTAATGCATCAATATGTTTATATAACTTATGGATAGTTAGTTGTTTCATCAATTAAATAAAAATAAGCTTATCATCATTATAACATTTTTGAATTAATTTAAATAAACAATTTTTTAACATAAATTTTACATTTACAACTTATGTTTTATTGAACATTTACATTTGCGACCTTTTTTTTTTATTTAACATAAATATGTTTGCAACTTTTTTTTATTTAATAAAACTTATCACACTTCCAATATTTTTGTATTTCATTAAAGACACTACATTTGCAACATTATTTTTATTAAGTTAAATAAAAAACACTTTCATAATATACATTACATAAACAAGTATTATTACATTTACAACTCTTTTTCATTTCATAGAACTTATCACATTTACAATATTTTTTATAAGCATTAAACACACTACAATTGAAATATTTTTTTTATTAAGTTAAATAAAAAACAACTTTTATACACTTGCATTTTATTTTTATTTTTTTATAATACATTGAAAGCATTACATTTTGAACTTCATTATTTTTATGAGTATTACAATTTGAAAATTGATTTAATATAATTGTTTCATGACTTAAATAAAAACAATTTTATGATCATTATAACATTAAACACATTACAGTTGCAACATTACATTTGCATTTTATTTTATTTTTTTATAATACAATGAAAGCATTATATTTTGAACTTTATATTTTTTTTATAAGTATTACATTTTAAAAATTGATTTAATATAAAAAAAAAAAAATTTATAGTACATTGAAACCATTACATTTTGAACTTTATTATTTTTATAAGTATTACATTTTGAAAATTGATTTAATATAAAATTGAGGATCGTAAGCACTACATTTAAGTATAACATTTGCAAATCTTTTTTTATGTTAAAAGCATTACATCTTCAAAAAAACATTTGATTATAAATATTACATTTACAACAAAACAATTTTATTATAAACATTACATAACATTTTGAAGCAAATTAGACACTTCCTATGATTCACACAATTAATAGTGCGTTAAATTTATAACATTGTTATATTAATTTAAATGAAAAGCAAATTTCACTATATACATTACAAGAACGAGTATAACTTTATTATAAGCAGTACATTTTATTATAAGCCTTACACTTTAAAAACTGATATAATATAAAAGATAAAATTTAAATTATGATGTGTTTTGTAATGTTGTGTTGTGTATGTATTGTGTTGTGTACAAAATGTACACATAAAATATATATTTATGTAATACATTGTAATTTCTATTTTTAATGCATCAACATGTTTATATAACTTATGGATAGTTTTGTTGTTTTTTTAATCAATTAAATAAAAACAGGATTATCATAATAATTGCATTTACTATATTTGTCAATTAATTTAAATAAAAACAATTTTAACATAAATATTACATTTTGCAACATTTTATTTTATTTTATTTTATTAAACTCAGCACATTTGCAATATTTTTTTCCTTTATCATTAAACACACACTACATCTGCAACATTATTTTTATTAATTTAAATAAGAGACAACTTTATTATTAGCATCATTTGCAAATTTTCTTTTATACATTGAAAGCATTACATCTTCAATTAAACTTTATTAAAAACACTACACTTTATTATGAGCATTATACTTTGAAAATTGATATAATATAAAATTGACATCATGAGTTTCACTCTAAGTATAACATTTGCAAATTTAAAAGCATTACATCTACAACAAAACAATTTTATAATGAACATTACACTCATAAAATTAATAAACATTACATCTACAACAAAACAATTTTATAATGAACATTACACTCATAAAATTAATAGTACATTAAATTTAAAAGTTGTTATATTAATTTAAATAAAAAACAAATTTCATTATATACATTACATTAATAACAAATACTACTTTATTATAAGCACTACATTTTATTATGAGCATTACATTATAAAACTTGATATAATTTTTATAAGTATTGATTAACTTTTACATGTAATTTTGTTGGAGTTGTATACTTATACCAATTTTTGCTACTATGTATAGAATAAAGAACATACATCTTACCCAAATCCCATTTCATACAAATGATGGCGAGCATGTGACCCATTTTTTAGAAATTCACCTAAATTCAGTTTGTCTTCAGCCATTATGACGTTCTCCTCGATTTCACGAAAATTTATGAGAGGTATGTAGAATATCCTGTATTACAGCTCATAATAGCATTTATATATAATTTTTTATACTTTATAATTACATAGCTTCAAAATGCATTGTCTTCTCTCTTACCTTGCATGGTCCCTTTATTTTCATTATATTGATGTCAAAATTCTTATTTATTGTTTATTTTGTAACTTGTACATAAGACCAAAAAGGTGAACGATTTTGGTACAGGGAAAAGAAAAAAAAATCATGCCATAGGACTTGAAAGCGTGTGGGTTCAGGTCTCATAAACAATACATAGAACATATATGTTCGACTGGTATTACTGTCACCAAACCCATTAGGTTTGCCACCTTCAAGTTTAAAACAATGCATCTTGTTTAGGTAGCTTGGGCCACAACCTTAAGGCTTCAGTTGGTGTTTTGTTTAAACAAGGATTTCCCTTTTTATAATGGATATTATATTTTTGAATGGTAATTGACTAAATTCGCTCTCGATAGAAATTAGTGTATTAAAGGAGTTTTTTTATCGTATTTGAAATTGCATGTGCATTTCATCTTATGAAGGATATATTTGAAAAGAGTTGCATATCAATTGCTATGCATTAGTCATTTAAAGTGATAAACTTAAATTTCCTTTAAAAAATACTGATTATTTTGAAATACATGTTATTAAATTTTTTCCTCCCCTTCCTATTTTTGCAAAAGTTGTTGACCAACACTTATTGAGCTATTAGTTCAAAAATCCCATTGACCAGATTCTCTCTTTTTACACTAAAATATTTATGTGAGTAGTTTCATTGAAACTTTTAAAGTGAATGCACACATACTAGGGTTTGAACTTGAGCCATTTTGTCCAATACCATCCACAATGCATTACTAGGCCACTATCATGTGAAGAGATGATTACATTTTGAGGTAACTAGTATTGCATACGAGTAGAAGTCAATGAAAGCTCCTAGTGCCCTGTTCTTTGTTCTCTGTTGAAATATTTGATTTTTCCAAGAGGAGAATGTGCATTGGATTCCCTTCATGTTCTCATCTAAAAAGTTGTGTCTTTTATGTTTTCCCTTACATATTTATAGGAACCCACCAAAAATCAGCAACAGATTCATCTATTTACCACCTAAAAAAACACAAAAACTGTATTTTGAACATAAATTGGCCATACGACATACATTTATGCTGAAACATTGATAGTGGCAAAATGTGTTAACTTTTCATATGCTTAGCTAAGACATCAGTACTTCATTTCATTTTCATAACAAAAGCATATAAACAGGATCACTGAAAGATAGACAAGCACAATCATACAAAAGGAACACAAAGATTTATCCTGGGAAAACCCTAAAGGAAAAAACCAAGTAAAAAGCTTCCTCAATATAGATGCCCCAAAAAGATAAAAGATAAAAGATAAAACTAGCAAGGAGATCAAAGCCTGATCCTCCTCCTTCTCCAGCTACTTCTCTTCTCCACTAATGCGCTACACAAGTGAGAGTGTGTGCTCAAATGAGGAGAGCTACACCTTTATTTATATTCATCCGTTCACTTCAATTAACTCATCTGACATGTAGGCTCGAGTTAATCATGTAGGCTCGAGTTACCACACTAGGGTGCTAATGACCCACCTTTACAATTAGAGGGGACAACCTCATGACTCTTATTAGTTCTTC
>LPNX010102432.1:156964-171277 GCA_001517045.1 Pseudotsuga menziesii | reverse complement strand
AACATCATCAGGGTAATACATCTATAAATCATTGGAAGCTTTTCAACATTATGTAGTCTTCATCTTCAATATTCAGTCTTCATCATCATTAATACTTTGACT
This sequence comes from Pseudotsuga menziesii, assembly GCA_001517045.1. Taxonomy (NCBI): domain Eukaryota; kingdom Viridiplantae; phylum Streptophyta; class Pinopsida; order Pinales; family Pinaceae; genus Pseudotsuga; species Pseudotsuga menziesii. The sequence goes on along the minus strand of LPNX010102432.1, from coordinate 171,175 downwards.
GCTTCAATCAACAACATCTTCAGCACTTTGACCTTTCGATCAGCAACATCTTCAGCACTTTGACCTTTCAATCAGCAACATCATCTTCAGCATTTTGACCTTTCAATCAGCAACATCATCTTCAGTGCTTTGACCTTTCGATCAGCAACATCATCTTTAGCACTTTGACTTTTCGATCAACAACATCATCTTCAGCACTTTCGATCAGCAACAACATCATCATCATACTCTAATCTTTTAATCAGAAACATCATCATGAAAATATCATCATCACAAAACATCATTATCATCAAAACATCAACATCGTCATCATCAAAACATCAACATGATCCTTCCTTTTGGAATTACGGGATCAACATGTATGTGGTACTCAGATGATCCTTCCTGTCAGAATTACGAGATTTATGTCTTTACGGAGTTACTAACAATCCTTCCTTTCGGAATTACGGGATCAACACATCTGTGGAGCTTAGACGATCCTTCCTTTCGGAATTACGGGATCAAGTCTTTACGGAGCTACTAACGATCATTCCTTTCGGAATTACAGGATTTAGGTCTTTACGGAGTTGCTAACGATCCTTCCTTTCGGAATTACAGGATCAACACATTTGTGGAACTCAGACAATCCTTCCTATTCGAACTACGGGATCAACATAGTTTTGGAACTCAGACAATCCTTCCTCTAGGAATTACGGGATCAACACACGTTCTCGAGTACCGAAGTCACCAGATCCGTTCTGAACCGAAGTTCAAGGATGATACATTTCTACCACCTTCTCGATGACCAAATTTCACCAGATCTGTTCCGAACCGAAGTCTAAGGATGATACAATCCTACCACCTTCTCGATGACCAAAGTTCACCGGATCCGTTCTGAACTGAAGTTCAAGGATGATATAATCCTACCACATTCTCGATGACCGAAGTTCAAGGATGATACAATCCTGCCACATTCTCGATGACTGAAGTTACACCGGATCCGTTCTGAACCGAATTTCAAGGATGATACAATCCTGCCACATTCTCGATGACCGAAGTCACTGGATCACTTTTGGACATATGTCCCAGGATGATACAATCCCTCTTCATTCTCGAAGACCGAGGTCTCTGGATCACTTTTGGACATATGCCCCAGGATGATACAATCCCTCTTCATTCTCGAAGACCGAGGTCTTCAGATCACTTTAGGGCAAGTGCCCAGGGATGATACAATCCCACTTCATTCTTGAAGACCGAGGTCTGCAGATCACTTTTGGACATATGTCCTAGGATGATACAATCCCTCTTCATTCTCGAAGACCGAGGTATCTGGATCACTTTAGGGCAAGTGTCCAGGGATGATACAATCCCACTGCAACATCACTACTCCCCATTTCGAGGAAGGTCTTTCTGAACCATACTAAGCTTGTCTCGAAAGTGTTCAAACTTTACCCGAGACAGACGCTTTGTCAGCACATCATCGTCTAAACCATATTCATCTACATCTTCAGTATGTGAATATTGAACTATCACCATCTGAATCTCCAGTATGTGAGTACTGAAAGCATCATCAAGTCACCATCATTTGCATCTACAGTATGTAAATACTGAAACATCATCTATATCTTCAGTATGGGAATACTGAAATCATCATCATCTATATATTCAGTATAGAAATACTGAATCACCATCATCTGTATCTACAGTATGTAAATATTGAAACATCATCATCTGCATCTTTATCTTGAATGTAGAAATACCGAATTTCTATCTGTTACGACGGAACACGGGGTTCTCTGTTATCACATAGAATCAATGTAGTATCCATCTTCAATTCAAAGAGACCTGATATCAGCTTTCGAAGCCATATGGCTTCACAACTTAGCAAAGAAATCTGCTATGTATTCTGCTTCAGCCATGCTACAAGAAACACTGGACTATTTCCTGCTAAACCATGAACTCATAGTAGACCCCAAACAAAATCATCTACCTAATGTGATTTTCCTATCTGAGATACTTCCAGCCCAATCTGCATCTGTGTAGCCATACAATCTATACTCATGGATACCATCATAATATAAACCAAAGTCTATATTCCATTTCAGATATCTCATCACATGTTTTGCAGCTAGATGAACCCATCTTGGTTGAACAAGATATTGACTTAAGGTGTTCACAACAAAACAAATGTTTGGTCTGGTATTTGTTAAGTACATCAATGACCCAATGATCTGTCTGTAATGAGTCATATCTACTAACTCTAATGAGTCATTAGCTAACAGCTTCAGGTTGGAGTCCATGGGTGTGGCCATGACTTTGCATTCCAACATATTGAATCTCTTCAATATCTCTACCGCATACTTTCTCTGGTTGATAAATATTTCTTCTGAACTTTTCCATACTTCCAGACCTAGGAAATAATGCATTAACCCAAGGTCTTTCATCTCAAATTCTTCTGCTAGTTTCTTCTTGCTTTCCATGACCTGTTTCTCATTTCCTGTCAAGGATAAGTCATCCACATATAATAACAGGATGACAAGTTCATCTTCTACAACCTTGAGATAAAGGTTAGGATCAGCTTTACTTTTGGTAAAGCCCATGCTCGACAAGAAACCATCTATTCTTTCATACCAAGCTCGAGGAGCTTGTTTAAGACCATATAATGCCTTCTTCAACTTGCATACGTGAGTATGTCTATCTTCAACTTCAAATCCTTTTGGTTGTTCTATGTATACTTCTTCTTTAATCACACCATTTAGAAAAGCTATTTTCACATCCATCTGGTGTAAGTCCCACTTCATCATGGATGCAAGTGCCATGGTAGCTCTAATTGAAGTATATCGTGCTACTGGGGCAAATGTCTCTTCATAATCAATTCCCTCTTTTTGAGAGAAACCTCTGGCCACAAATCTTGCTTTATACTTCTCAATACTTCCGTCAGTTGCATGCTTTATTTTGCATATCCATTTGGAGGATACTATACTATTTCCTTCTGGTTTGGGAACTGTATCCCAAACATCATTCTAGTATTATTTCATCATAACATCTTCCATGAGTTCGTCTTGTTGGGTCATCAACATATCCTAGTCTTCTGCATTCAACCTTGAAGGTTGGAACCCTCTTTACTCTTGGTAAAGTCTTGATCCAGCAAGAAGTTGTACATCATGTCGTACCATGTCGAACTTAGATATCTTCTGTAGTCACTCCCCCTGAAGTGGAGTATCATCTTCCCTCTTCATTCTGTACAGGTGGCTCTATGCTTGATATATACTTGTCAATAGAGTATGTCATGTCATAGTCTATTCTTTTTGAGGCAAATCATGAACCTTTGCTTTGTACACTTTTTCTTGTAGATCCATATGGAAGATACTACGTACTTCCCTTTATGTCTTGAAATCATATCGTATACATCATTCCCCATGATCAACTGTTATTCTTTAATCATAGCATTATTTTTTTCATCTTGAGTTATCTCTTATACCCATGGTGGTCTTCATCCTTCGAGGTGGATCTGTCTTTCTCTGAAGCTCTTTCTTTCGTCATGGTGTCTCTGACCCTGGGAGCTTCAGATTCATGTTTATTGAATTGTCATCACTTGTTCTTCGGAACAAGTCTCATCCTTGTTTTCTTGTAAGAGGTTGTTTAGGACCTTTCCTACAATTCAATTGCACCAATTGCATGGTTAGAACTATTTCATAAAACATATGCATAACGACAAATTATCATGCAACTATTTAGCCAATACAACATTCATCCATATCTCACAGAAACTTACTAGATGACATCATTGAGATTGTGCATTAATCCAATATGTCATGTAAAGAGGTTTCATTCTAGATAAGTAGTAATGGAGAGATGTATAGCACCATGAGCTACTTACCGATCACATGCATATTAGTAGTATATAGTCATTAGTGCAAACAATCTATCATGCATAACACATCAATTGAATATGCATAACAAAACAATATCATTAAATGACAATTGAATACTTATCTTTTGTTTGTTTTGTAGGTAGACTCCTTCTTGATCATTCTCCTTCATCATCTTCTTCATTCATGAAATCATTATTTCTTATCCAAATGATAATATGTATAAGATGTTCGTCAAGAATTGAGTTCTTCATATTCCTCATCGCTTGAGGGATTTTCTTTGAATGGTGAGAGCTTGATCTTCAATTTTCTCCCATCTTTCTTCTTCTCTTCTTATGAGATGAGCTTCTTCTTCTTCCCAAAGTCAACTGAAAGTAATCACTTCCTTCTGGCACACATTCCTCGCATGAATGAATCCCATGATCATGGGAGGCCATTCAAGGTGGCTATCACCACTTTTTCATTCTCTGGTTCTTCTTCTACCGCTTCAAGATGTTATGCATTCTGGATCTTCACATTCTTCAACTGTTTTCTCAAATCCATCTTCTGAATTATGTTCTTATCTTCAAATAGCTTGATCAAGGAATCAAACATATTCGGTGTCTTTAGGGAAGACACTTGTGGTACAAGTTGATCCGTGATTGAATCAACAGTGATCTTCTTGGCCTTGATCAATTTTTTCTTGTGTAAGTATTTGAGGCTCATCTCCCTCTAGAACTACAACCTCTCTACTCATGTAGGTGTCCAGTTCATTTTCTTCGGAGGGATCAAATACTTTCATGCTTGGAATTTTTCAACTTCACCAAGCTTATCATCAAGATGATGTGATAGATCACTTTGAAATAAGAACCTCAAATGAAAATAGCAAAAGATTAGATCTTACCGATTTGAGGTGTCCGTCCTGCTTCCAGAGCTGGCTGATCTAGGGTTTGTCAGAGAAACCCTAATTTTCAAAACTTGGAATATTTTAGATATGATTGGATATAAATATAGATCTCTTCAAATGGAGCTATCCAATGTACTCATTTTCTAAAAACAGTGGAGGGAAGCTCTTGGAACAGGAAGCCCTAGTTTTCCAATTTCTTCTGTAGAAATTCCTGTTACTGTTTCTATGATATCTCCGAATTTACTGCTCCTATATCTCTGTAATTTTTCATTGAGGTAACCTCACATGTTCCTGATCCAACACCACAGGTTTCATCAGAATTGGTTTCACCAATTGGATTTCTGATCATTTTCCCAAGGTGACCTGTTACAGGACTATTCAGAACAGTGAAGTTGTACGGCATGCCACGTGTCACTGGTTCATCTTCAGGTTTTGAAATTCGGACCACAACAAGTAAATTCCATGATATTTTTGGAACATCTTCAGGAATTCCATTTGGACATCTGTAGCAATTTTCTCTAGGTGTCCTGTTTAGGGATGAATTCTGGAAGAGGCTGGAACCCTAACTTGGAGGGATCATATCTCCTAGAATATAGTGAATCTGAGGCTGAAGTTTGGACACAGTGTTCATCAAGATTATATCTTCGGTCTCTACAATTATCAGCACCTGAACCTTCACCAATATTGGAATATAGAGAATATACCAAAACTTAGCAGTTTTAGTATTTAGGGTTTTTCTAGCTCCGGGTCAAACTAGGGTTTGACTTTCCCGAAGTTTCACCCAACCAAAAATCTTAATCTAGGTCTCTAAACTTCGATTTTTATGAGGATAGAAATCCTATGTTGGGCTCACTCAAAAATTCTTCTTCTGCAAGAAGCCCTAATTTCTCACACCGAAAACTGAAAATGCTCGGAATCGAATTCCGCTTCGACAGAAAGATGCGCCCTTCAATGGAGAGTCAGCTTAGCCTTCTTTTGCTGATCGATTGTGGAGAGAGAACCAAAAAGTAAGAAGCCCTAGATTCTGTAGTTGCACAATGTCTTCTTTTCAGGGTGGCTCTGATACCATGTTAACTTTTCATATGCTTAGCTAAGACATCAGCACTTCATTTCATTTTCATAACAAAAGCATATAAATAGGATCACTGAAAGATAGACAAGCACAACCATACAGGAACAGAAAGATTTATCCTGGGAAAACCCTAAAGGGAAAAACCCAGCAAAAAGCTTCCTCAATATAGATGCCCCAAAAAGATAAAAGATAAAAGATAAAACCAGCAAGGAGATCAAATCCTGATCCTCCTCCTTCTCCAGCTACTTATCTTCTCCACTAATGCGCTACACAAGTGAGAGTGTGTGCTCAAATGAGGAGAGCTACACCTCTATTTATATTCATCCGTTCACTTCAATTAACTCATCTGACATGTAGGCTCGAGTTAATCATGTAGGCTCGAGTTACACATGTAGGCTCATGTAGGCTCAAGTAACCACACTAGGGTGCTAATGACCCACCTTTACAATTAGAGGGGACAACCTCATGACTCTTATTAGTTCTTCTGATTAGAAGCATCGGGGTACAAGATAATACAAGTGGTTCTCCCGGTAGGACCATCGGGGACCACAAAAGATACATATAGAATATTCTTCGAAGTTACAATAGTTCAACAAAATGCAACATGTCCTCATCTGCCAACCAAAAAGCAGAAGCACATTCATTTGTTTTATCTTTCAAAATGGAACAATACAACCAAGTTTTGTTGGCTTTTGGAAGAAGGGTTGGTAGCTGAAACATCCCTAAATGCATGAGGAAGAGGCTATGAACAGAGGATATGGAAATGAATGCTTTGCCATAGAACATTGACCGGGGCTCCAATATACAAACCATCAGTTAAGTTGGGATCATGGCATGGGATTATGGCCAGGTTGGCATCCCCATTGACTTCACATGACACGGGCATGCCTCTAGGCCAGATTTTGCAAACTAAGGTTTCGCCCCAATGGGGTCCATGAAACCCTGGAAAAATGGTGCATTGGCCCTATAAAAACCTGTATCGGGTGGCCAGGGGTGGATTTCCCATGGAGGCCATGTATAAAAACACCTGTAGGAGCCTACAGATTCAAAAATTGCCGCCCGGTTTGGTTTTTGGACCCCTGCCTTGAATTGGCCCAGGAATCCCTGAATGGATTTTGCAGGCCTAGTCCAACTCACCATAGAACGTTGACTGGGGCTTTGATCGATGAATCGTCGATTCCGTTGGGATCATGGCATGATATTATGGCCAAGGTGGCATCCCCCTTGACTTTTTATGGTCGTACATGCCTCCAGGCCTGATTATGCACACTAGGGTTTCACCCCAGTGGAGTGTAAGCGCAATTACCCAATCCCATTCAATATACCCATCTGGATCCTCTCTGTTGCTAATTTCCTCCATCAATATCTCGTGATCCTGAATGAGGCAAGAAGTAACGTACCTTGGTTGAGTTCTTGCTTGACATTGTCTGTAGATGGATGTTCATGCCAACAATCAAGCTTGTGAAGTGATAAACCACAGAACCTGGTCTGTATTCCATGAATACATGCCCACTAGTTCTTCTTGATTTCCCATATAATGCAATATATTCACCCCCAACCACCATTGAGCCAATAGGAAATTCATTTCCTTCATCATCAATCAATGATCTGTTCAGGATTTTCTTACCTTGAATGCATATTGCCAACCAATAATCCATGCCCCATTCATTGTCTTTCGGGGAAACAACTGCATATATGTGTCCTGGTTGTACAAGATCTGAGATATGGTCATAGTTTGTCGAAATCGCTGACTGACCCTCCTCTAAGTGGGTTGTTTCAACAGCTACACATGGGTCTACTGCAAGTGACACAGGATCCCAATCATCAACCCAATCCATTTATTCACATTCATCCCATTCACCATTGCTACAAGGGATGCAAAAGCAAGCAAGTTTTCGAGTCCATATTTCAAATAGGGGGTTGTTTGAGCTTCAAACTGAATGAAATGCACATGTTCCTTGTATTGTGTTGTGATTATAGGAACGGAATAGATCTATGTCAACCACTTGCCAAAAATTCCTGACTGGCCTTCCTGTCCCTGTTGATGTATGTTGCACTTTAGTTCGATCTGACATTATTGTAGAGCACCACTGAACTATGGATTATGCATCTTTGATATGAAGGTTTCTAGTAAACCTCATCTCCTCCCTTCGTAGTGTGGTCTTGATGCATGCACTGACCCCGTCATGCTCACAATTGTCGTTCCTGGTCTCAAAGTAGTTCCATACATGTGGCATATTGTAAGTCTTATGTAACATACTCATCCATTGGAAGACTCGGGAATTTTTTAACTGGCCCACACAACCATATGACCATATCCAATGCTAATCCATCTGTATATCTCCCTCCTTTAGATGATCATAGAAAATTCGAAAACAATGTTGCACATAATGTAGATCATGGCATCTGTCATCACTTATGTAAAAGTTTGTCTCCTTCTGTATTATCCTATTGTTAATGCTACTCTCAGGGGCATGCCTATATGTAATATGTACCAAGATTCTGACTTGGTCGGAATGGTAGTATTGACTATGAATTTCATTTTGTGGCTGAAGGGTGCAGTTTTCTGCAAAATCCACAATTGGCAATATGGTCCCAATGGGAAAGTTGTCCCTACATTTTCTGTACTACTCATCCTGCCATCGCGCTACATGCACATGTTGAGTGTAGTGCTCGGTTTTCTTGTAGAAATCCGTAAAAAAATCACACACCCGTACCTATTACCATGAAAACAAGGGTCCTATTAGAATGTGACCTTTAAAGATTGTATATGTATAAATTGAACGTGTAAGAGGAAAAACATGCAATAATCATTTGCACCCGTGAATTCACCAATTCAATCTCTTTACTTTCCTTTGCACTATCTAAATGATAGGTTATGTACTTGAAGCTCTGCATATGCACAGTCATACTGCCAAATTGATGCTCATCGCTTCCATGAATGCAACGATTCAAAAGAGAAAACCCACTGCACCTGGAACAATTCCCATATAGACATAGTTTTCCATAGTATTTTTGTCCTTCATGCCTTGGACACATGATGATGTCAATAAAATATCTTGATGCATTCGGTGGTATTACAGATTCATTGCAACCCTGCTCAATATTAGTATGCAAATCACAAAATACATGTTTATATGTGTCATAAAAATATTCATATTCTACATGGTATCTACAACAACATGTGTTCCAATCAATGTATATACGAACGTACCATGGTTTACATTTCTCAAAGGACCTTTGGCCCAGGTTCACTTGTGTGTGCTCATTCCTGAATCTCTCATAGAGTTCAATATGTGTCGTGTCAAGGAAGTGTTTGACGTAGGGTTCACGTTCAGTAGAACCTTTTCTCAGCTTTAGCACATCTCTTTGGTTAGATTAAGGTCTGGTACGATCATGCCAAAAATTTTGTACTAAGTCCTTAACAACATCAATTAGCTTCATATCTCGATGAGGCAACTTGCCGAAAAAATTCCAACAATCTTTTCCACCTAGATTCTGAATATTTTCTCTTATAACAGAGTACTTCTTAATAGTTTTTCTATTTAATTTAAGTATGTGAGAAGTGCGTGAAAGGAGGTGACGTTGTCGTGTGGACTTTCTTACAACTGATTCTGATAACACACGACATGCCGCACAAATATATTTAGTATGAGACGTCTTCCCAGATGCATTAAAATCATATTGGAGATTTCTAACAATATGATTGTTAGCCTCTGAACTTATAACCATCTTTATGCCCAAAATTCTCATAATAACAACTAAACAATTTGACTTTAACAAACATAGTAATAATTGACATTTAACTACATCGCCTTTGGATTCAAAATATTCCTTCATTAATTTTTTACATTGCCAATCAATAGTGTGTTTGGGAAACTTACCTTCAAGGACTGACATACAACTTTCATCCACATGGATACATCTAGGAGTCTTTTTTCTTGCACTAGACAGTCTAGGTAGGGAAGGTAGACATGAGCTATGAATCATAGGGCTTCTTTGTTGCGGTGCTTCATTCACATGTTGGTCCATATTGGGAGTGTGCTCAACATGGTTTTGGTCTTCTTAGAGAGAATGCAAATTAATCATTGCTCCTACGTCCAACGCTTGAAACTTAGTGTCTCTCAATATACCTATGTCTTGAAGATAATCAACATGGCTCGTTGATGGATTGTTGGTTGGAGACTATGTTGATGTTGGAAATTGAGTTGGGTTTGTTGGACGCAACTGCTTCACCAATGGTTCTGAACTATAGCTTGTTATGTCGTCAACTGTGTTAGTATCGGTAGCAGTATCAGTGGAAATGTATGGATCATGTCTCACTCAGTCCATTGCCAACTTGGCCTTTTCTCTTACCTCATTTTCCTTTTCAATGGTCACATTCCTTCTAGTTTTTCTTACTATGTTACATGATTTTTCCATCTCCAAAAGTTTCTTTATCAAAACTATGAGGTCTACCCTTGCATAAGAAGTAAGAAATAAGGTATTAGTTCCATTATACAAGAAACATGACGCGTTTCAACACAATTAACTAAATTACATATATGTTAGTATGGTAATTATTGGCATTGATACATAAACGCTGATTAAAGGTTTCTCTTTATGTTCAAACTAAATTTTCATTTCTATACTCTATTTGATTCAAGTAAAGAGAGTCAAGTTTGCAGGTATTACAGCTATAGGATTATGACTTCCTTTGTGTTCAAAAAGTATTGGAATTCACAAGAAGATGAGGGAATATTCTTCGTTTCCAACACCGTCGGATGAGATGACATTACACGTAATATGCCACATTATTTGTGAGGGAAGACAAAAGTTGGTGTTTGGATGTATTGGGAATAAGTTGAATAAATTATACTCTAGTAAGTTACACTAACTAAAGAAAAAAAATCGACTAATTACACAATGAGGAGGTTGCAAATTCCTCGAAGGAAGGAGAAATCATTGAGGTAGAGTAATCCCTAGCAAGCTCAAAGGCATGCTATGATAAATGTAGCATGAAGAGGAGAGAATGCACAAGTTGGTGAACTACTCAATATGGACCCTCTCCCATGATTACTTCCAAGGTTTCTATACAAATTGAAGAGTCTGAAGAGAGAACCTCATCTATGCCATCCTTGAGGGAAATCAAAATATATTTGTGTGCAAATGATTATTGGTATACATTGCATACTTCATCTTGTATAGAGAATATGAACAAGTTGGTGAACTATTCAATATGGACCCTATCCCATGATTGCTTCAAATGTTTTTTTTCAAATTTAAGAGTCTCAAGAGATAATCTCATCTATGCCATCATTGTGTAAAATCAAAATATATTCATGTGCAAATCAAAATATGATTGCTTCAAATGTTTTTTTTCAAATTTAAGAGTCTCAAGAGATAATTTCATCTATGCCATCATTGTGTAAAATCAAAATATATACATGTGCAAATGTATATTAGTTAACATTGCATACTTCATCTTGTATGGAGAATATGAGACTTGTTTAGATGTGAAGTTGGGAATTCTTCTTGTGAAATTAATTGTTGTCTATGAGAGAGATATCGTTGTAGGAATATGATAAATTATAAATCAATGAAATGATATGAAATCTTGTGAATGAAAACAATTATTTACAATTCACCATACCAATTCAAAATTATCTCTTCTTGTAATGAAAACTTGTACTTTGAATGTATCCACTAACTCCCAAGACCATTGAAGATTTTTGTTATATTCCAAGAGTGATCTTCTATCCAATAGATCAAAGAGTGTCCAATTGATGATTGAGTGTGAGACAAATTGCAAAGTTGAAGAGAAAAAAATGTGCAAACAATTGTAGAAAGCCTGTGAAAATTGGTAGAAACCCCAGGAATCCAGTTTTGTTTTTTAACTAGCAACAGGTGCACACACACGTGCATAAGAGCGTGTACACGCAGACACATGTGTGCGCATTGTTTCCTAACATTTACTCACTTACGTTTATCCCATTTAATGACTAACATTCTTCAATGATGTCTTGGTATTCACACATGTACGAGTATTTTTACAATATAGTCTTCACCATAACTTTCTTCTTAGGCCCATGGGTGCCACTACACTACTACATATGGCTCAATTTTCCCACGAAAAAGTTATAATCACATTTTTCGTGGCAAAATAGTTTAATTTTTTGAAAAAAAAATGAAATTGAACCCAAGGATTGTCACTCTAGTGACGTTATGCACCTTTCATCACTATAGCGATGAAATTTCATTGAAATAACGACGGTAAAAGGAATGCATTGCAATAACGACGAAACAAACCATTCGTTGGAAGAGCAGCGAAAGTTAAAGAACGTTGCTATAGCGACGAAGGTATCAATGTTAAGGGTTACATGTTAAATGGGTGAAGGACACATTTGTATTAGGTATTAAGGATATGGCTCAACCTTAGGATATGTTATTAGGTCCTTAGGATATGTTATTAGGTGAAAAATGATGCTAATTGAAAAATGGTGCATTGTCTCTAATGAGTTCATTAACCTAACATGGTCCTTATACATAGATCATTGATTTCCAATTTATTTCTTATACCAATAGGTTGTTAACATAAACTTTCTATTATGAGTCATATTTCTTGCTTTGTTTATCCATATCAACATTATAACCCTTAATTCTCTCGATAATGGTGTTTTCCTCTAGATACATGGAGTACTAACCCTTTGTATTCAATGAGATGACCCTTCATCTTTCATGGTGTTGTCATTTATCATTGGGATAATCCTTCATCTTCCATGGTGTTGTCATTCATCTTTTATAGTCTAAGACCATGAACTTTGATACGACTTGATGCGATCCTTCACATCAATATAATTTGATAATAATAGTAATAAGTAAGGAAAATATAAAGAAATCATTATTCCATATTATACTATGACACAATTTAGTAACGAATTTATTAAAAATTGTTTCAAATAATAAGAAAAATAAAATAAAAGTGTAGACTTTTATTAATAATTGCATCAAGATTACTATATCTAAACTTAAATAACAAATTTATTTCCTAAAAATTTAGAAAATACACATTATAATCCATGAAGACTTAAAACCTGCACCTCTTTATTTAAGAGGATACATAAACTAATGCATACCAAATTTCAAAAGGCATGACTTTTAGTTTCCCTACCCAATTTTCATATTGGGTGACCATCACTTTTAAGCAACCATAAATTATAATTTAGAGCTAATTATATTCGTATATTAAAAAAATCACATATTATATATATTCATAACCATCTCAAAATGAACTTTATAACGATAATATTCTTACCATGACCTTGTATATATGTTACAAGAGATAGGAAAAATGATACAAGGAACTTATTTTAACTAAATGTTGCAAATGACACGAGTCTTTAAATTAGGTTGTATGTTGTAATACTATTTGTTGATCGTCTTTGTTGATGTAATGTTAATGGTTTTATGGTGGTAGTTTATCTCATTTAATGCCCATTTATTAGGAATTTATGTAGTGGGGTTATCTTTAAACTATTTGAATTTTTTGGGTGGAGTATTTACATGGATTTTTGTTATATAATTTTAGGTGGCTAACTTTTTAAGGGATTTTATTATTATCTTACAATTATTAAACCATAAATATTTTATGTTTTGAGTTGAAAACTATGAAATTAATCTACAAAATACATCCATAGAACTTATATAAGTTGTAAATTCAATATTGGTTGATAGCTCTTGAGCATGTGTCATTATGATTCATATACATTTTTTGTTTCAAGTTGAAACTATGAAATTAATTCTACAAAATAAATCCATATAACTTACATCTATTGTAAATTCAATATTGGTTGATAGCTCTTGAGCATGTGTCACTATGATTTATAAACATTTTGTGTTTTGAGTTGAAAACTGTGAAATTAATCTACAAAATACATCCATATAATTTAATCTATTGTAAATTCAATATTGGTTGATAGCTCTTGAGCACTATGATTCATACATGCAAGAGTTTTTTCATGTCTTTGACCATTCTTCTTATTGTAGAATCATGCAAGAGTTTTTTCATGTCTTTGACCATTCTTCCTATTGTTTACATGTTGCCTTGATAGTTTTGGGCGTGTTTGCCAATTTTGTGTAGCTTTTCAAACATCTTGTATTTATTTAATGCTATGATTATTCCTTCTCTCTTTATCATTTTAGACGGACTTGATATGTCTTAGTTTGTTTGACAAGTATGATTAACATAAGTCTAAACATTTATTGAACTAAATCATCAAAATTTTAGAGTAATTTGTTGTATAGTTTCAAAAACAAAACAAAAAAATGTCAAGGAGAAAATCCTAATATATGACTATGGCAGAGTTGAAAGAGAGTTTCATAGAGTTTATCGAAGACATGAGGTAGATGATGTAATTAATTTA